>JAADYJ010000744.1:0-15372 GCA_023338205.1 Halophytophthora polymorphica
CCACTTCATCATCCTGTCGTACTTCGTGGTGGCGTCGAGCCTCGTGTTCATGCTCGACGCGAAGGTGGAGGCACTTTCGGGCGTGTTCGCGTTCGCGTTCCTGGGTGTACTGCTGTCTTTCGCGACAGCGTGTCTGCTGCTAAAAGTGTATCGCGTGCAGATCCCGCGCACACGATCCACTTCGTGGACAAACGCCGTCTTCTGCCTGGCTGCGGTTGTCTTGGGGCTCGTGTCGAACGCGCTGGACGACCTCACAGCGCTCCTGTACTTTACCGCCTACTGTGCAGGGTTTTCCCTCGTGGTGGTCGTTATGCTGGAGCGTGTGCGACTGCTTCAAGGGCTCCTCTTCCTCTCGCGCAAGCTCACGTTGTACTTCCAAGCCCGTCACAACCCGTCTACCTCGGGTTCTACGCGTCCTCAGGCTCTGACTCGCGGTCAGGGCTTCGTGGGCAACGTCCTGGTTGCCAAGACCATCGAGCGCATCAAGAAAACCCCTGTGGTCTTCTTTTGCAAGGCCGCCAACTTGCCCAAGATTAACGAGGCCGTGTCATACGTCATGCGCAACGAGCACACGTATTGTCTGCTCCTCGTGCATGTGTGTGCGCCAGACTCTCCGGTGCCGCGCGAGTTCGAGGACGTGGTGTGCCTCTTCGACCACATCTACCCGTCCATCAAGATCGATTTCATCGCCGTCACGGGTGCCTTTGACCCTGCCATGGTGCAGTGGCTCTCCAACTCCATGTCAGTGCCCACGAACATGATGTTCATGCGCCAGCCCGCGAGCGAGAGCATCCATCGCGTGTCGGCTCTAGGCGTGCGTGTCATCACCGAGTAGAGGAGCCACAAGGTCGGCCGGTACGTCTAGATTCTAGACACCAGGTGTTTGAAGTTTTAGATTGGCGCTTTGGTCATCCACGATAAAGCTCGTGTGCAAGCAACACAGTGAGGTTGACAACCGCAGCTTTGCATCAGCATGGAAGTCTCTGTACCGGTATCCCCTTCAAATGAGACATTGCTTGAATGGACATGAACTCAAACTCGCCAACCGTTTGGACACAATGCAAAGGACGGTAGCTACCTTCCAGCTGACTGTATGCGCGGGCTTCAGGCGAGCGACCTACAGGCAGATCAAGGACAACCTCCTTGCGTCGCGTCGCTCACGTCACAGACAAATAAATCGCGCTAATTTTGTCCAGTCACGTGAGCGCAATCTACCAGGCGCGTTATCTCCGGCGCGCAATCGCGGGATTCCCACCGATGCCCATCCACATCTGTCGCTCCCTGTCGTCCAATCAGCGTTCGGAGAGGCCATCCAACCACTCGCGATTGGACAAAATGACGCCTCTCAACGACGGACGATGTACTTATTGGACACAACCGGTGCAACTTGGGCCAATGTGCTGACCGAGTCGGAGTCAAGCGCCGACCCTGGCCAGTCCTCGACTGCGTTGAGCCAGGATGTCATCAGTTCGCGACTAACCGCCCGCTGCGCACACCGCTGCTGCCGCTAGCCTTCCCATAGATCTGCCCGCACCTCACAACCCAAGCCTTCACCTCCAGCCACAACGACCATGGTGAGTTCCGGTGCTCTCCTCGCGGTGCGCATCGTCGCGGGATGCGCGACGTTGGCCATGATCGTCAGCCCCTCCATCCTCATGTACCGCATCTACAAGAAGAAGGACGTGGGCGTGGCCTCCGTCATCCCGCTCGTCTCGCTGCTCGCCAATTCGCACGTCATGTATGTTCCTTGTAGTTGCTGGGGTGCATTCGGTAGATGGGCAGACATTCCGGTGCATTGGTTTCACGGTGTGAGGCGAAGTCTCCACCCTAAGGTTTTCCGGCTGGGTATCCTTCGCCTGATGACTCGGCTCGACTGGCACATTTCTCTAATCTGCATCCCTCTGTGTGATTTGCGCGGCTGCTTTCACAGGGGCATGTATGGTTACATGAGCGAGCTGTACTTCCCAGTCTTCTCGTGCTTCCTCGTCGGCGACATCTTCGGTCTCGCCTACCTCAGCGTCTACTGGGCCTACACTAAAGAACGTCGCTTCGTGGCGCGCGTGCTGGCCGTCGTGTTCTTCATGCTAGTGATTCTGACGCTGTACGTGATCATTGGCGGACTCGGCTACACGGGGCAGGACCGCTCGGGGGTGGCCTTCGTCATGGGCTTCGCGGCCGACATCGTGGCTATCTGCCTGTACGGCGCCCCCATGGAGAAACTCTTCTACGTGCTTAAGTATCAGTCGGCCGTCTTCATCAACATTCACATGGTGGCGGCCGCCACGGTGAACAACGTTATCTGGTTTGCCTACGGCTTCATCATCAACGACTGGTTCATCATCTTGCCCAACATCCTCTTCATGACGCTGGGCTTCTCGACCATCGTGCTCTACGCCATCTACAACCCCAAGACGCACCCGCTACCAGACAAGTTTTACACGGACCACCCGGACGCAATGAAGGACGAAGAAGGCAACGAGCGGATCTCGGCGTCAGTCGTGCTCACGCCCATGGCCAGCTCTGGGAGGGTGCAGTCCCTCTCGGAAATCGTGAGTCCTGCCTTTTCCTCGGCTCGCTCCCCTCTGCCGACGCTGCAGCAGCAACACTTCGCACTTCACCAATAAGGTGCAAATATTTACCGCTCTTTTGAGTCACTTTGGGCTGGTGCGACGCTTGTACATGTAGTTCGAACTCACCTAGCTCGTTTCTCACCGGTCTCTGCTCATACGTGCGCTATCAGACTCTTCAAGCCGACGGATCCTGCCACACGAGCGTTCAGCACGGCGCTGCGACCAAAGCTCCACCCGGCGTTCGAGTCCACAACGACCGGAACGTGCGACACCTCGTCACAGCAAGGAGAAGTGTTCACACTCATCACACAAGCGTCCACCCACGCGGTCGAGTGCCCCACGAAAGCGCTTTCCATCTCTGCAGGTGAGGTTTGAGCGTCGGAGAAGCGAATCTCCGCCTCGACTCGAACCTTATTGATGCTGGTGCACGGCGGGTCACACTCGACGGGCGAACGTGTGAATTCGAGACTGGGACTACGACTGACTGGCTCGTTCTTGCCTTTCTTCGGGTGGGAGATGACTACCAGATCAACGAGACCGTGCGGAAGGCCACTCGTCTTAACAAATGGTGCCGTGTACGCGGTCAGTACGTGTCTCGCAGCCCCTAGCACAATTAAACAAGGTCATGGCATGAGTGCCAAACAAGAAATACACCACCGAAAATTACAGGCATGGGAATTGGGAGCAAACCCGTCACCTTGTAGAGCGCCAAGCGGCGTGGCCAGAGCGACCAAGGCGCTCCGTCCATAGTCAGCGTCCCGGCAGGCACGTTGTGCTCGTACAGTCCAGCCGCATAGACTGCGGCCACCACAGCCACGGACGGCCCCACGCACACCCACGCCCACGTATACGTGCTGTCGTTGAGGAAAGTCCAGGCCGCGTGACGCAGCTTCCGACGCAGCACCACATCTTCATCAGGAGTGCACACCAGAGTAGCGACGCGGTCCACATTGGCCGCAATGTACGTGTACGCGTGATCCACGTCCAGGTCGAAACTGAGCGCGTGTAGCAGTACACTCCATCTTCAGGATTCACGACACCAAACGTCCGACCACGACGTTCTTGTTCACCACTAAGGACCGAAACACGTCGGTCAGACGCTCCACTTTCACCACAATGATGTTTTCTACCGCGTCTCCGTCTTGACCACCGTCAACTTTTGACGCGAGCAGCACACAGGCCGCGGCCACTACATCCTCGTCGAAGCAGCAGAGCAAGCGCCGCATGTAGAAGCGATGGAGATATACACTGGCCGTGCGCTGGGCCGTGATCCCCACGCGCACTGCCATCGCGAGCTGAGCGATGAGTCGGCATGCATATCGACTGCGGAGCTGCTCGTCCTCGCGCGAGTCCAAGTGCGCTTTTTCCTCTCCTTCGTTCGTGTCGGACCGGAGGCTTTTCTAACCTGGATGGATAAGATCGGCGACTCTTCTGATTCGCCCAAAATGGCTTCACTTTTGAGAAGGGTTATCTACACGAGATCAAAGAGGTAACTCAACACGTATACGGTTCAACGCGTCAGCGCCGATGTTTCTCCTCCAGCACCTGCTTGAGGAGTTGGAGCCGCTCTGCTTTGGCCTGGATTCGCTCGAGCACCTTCGCCTTCTGCGCCTCCAAACACTCCACCTCGGCGAGGACAACGTCCTCCATGTCGGCCACTTGGTCCTCTAACGGGAGCTCCATCGTTGGCTTGGTCTCGCGCAGACGCCGCGCCGTACGCATGAGCGCAAAAAGACGGCGCTGGTCACCCAGGCGAGAGCTGCGGCGGAGATGGCCGCCTCGCCAGGCCTCCTGCAACAGCACTGAGGCGTTGTGGTGCGAGGCCTTCTCCCACTGCTCGATTTCGATGAGGTATCTAACCTTTCTCTCGCTGGGCGAGAGATCCAGGAAGCTGAAGAAGAGCGACTGAATGAGCGCCACGAGCAGCACGCCGCCAAACATGCCGCCCACAATGGCAAAGGCGCGGCCCATGTTCGTGACGGGGAAGTAGTCGCCAAAGCCGGTAGCGGACTAGAAATCCCCGACGCACAGCAATAATTAGTACGTCATAGATGGATATTTCACAAAACCAGTTGTGATACCTGTTCTCCGGGTCGGAATCAGTTCCTTACCAACGTCACAATAGTGAACCAGACGGACTTCCAGTAGCTGTCGAAGGCCGCCTGCACGGGCCGCTCCAAGATGCGCACGATCGCGGCCGTGAGCAGCGTGTTGAGCAGCGCCAGAGGGATTAAAATCTGCAGCGGCCGAAGCTTGAAGATGGCTTTGAAGTGGAAGAAGGGTCGCATAGCGTCTACCTCGTTCAGCGAGCCCACGAAGGCCATCCACTGCGAGTACAGTGCCGAAGAACTGCGCACGTAGCGTGCGAGTAGATAGAGTCTGGCAATCATCAAAACTCCTGCAGCACACCCAGTCCAGAACGCATGAGAAATAGTCAAACCTGCCGGACCTTGAGCCAAAGCCAATGCAATACGTCACCCACTACGCGCCGAACTCACCCAGGATTTCCACGGGGTATTGGTAGATGAGATAGCATGCGCCCCCACGTTGGACAGCGTCGATGCCTCGTTGTCGTGGCTCGCAGATTGAACCATCCTCATCACTCGGAGCGCCGTGCACCTGCGTCACTTCAAAGGTCCCGCTGACGCCTGGTGGGATGTGGAAGCTGCAGACCAGAAGCTCGACCGCAAGCAGCAGTGGGCGCCAGATAGAATACTTGGAGCCCACAGAGGGCACAGCACTCTGCAGTTGATGCACCCGCCCGTCGCAACGATAGCGCAGTACGAGCAACAGGTCTAGCACCAAGGTGGACGCCAGCGTACAGCTCTTGAGCACGGTCACCGCCAGATCCTCTCTCGCCGAAGTCTCCACATCGCGCTGGACAACTTCGTTCTCTACGAGCATGAACAGCAGTCCAAGGGCCGCAGCGCTGCACGCGGCCAGCTCATAGCGCCGCCGTCGCTGGAATTGCTGCATGTAGCCAAGACACAACGCCGCAGAGAGAGCAGAACGACGTGTCAGAGATGCAGAGCCTACGGAGCGATACAGAGCGTACGAAGAGCAGCCTGCTTACCTGGCGCAGCCCCAGGAAGAAGAGCACTTGCTCCGAGGGCGGTTCGGCGCCTGGTGCGTCCCCCCTGATCGTCGGGACGGCCGCTCGCGCTTGCGCTTCCTCCAGCTTCATATCATTTCAAGAAGCCATCGCCCAAAAAGGCGGGTCGGTGTGGCCCACACCAACTGCCCCGTCATGTCGCAGCACCTGCGAACTCGAATTCCGTAGAGGGTATTAAATTGCAAGAGTGTTTCCACCAACTCGAAGCGAATTTGGAAGTTCGAAATATTTTCACCCCGAAAAAAAGAGGCAGTTTTGCGTCAAAAAATCAACTCGTATGGAAATTCGAAGCTCGGTAGTCGGTGTGGCCCACACCAACTGCCCCCAATTTGCCCTCACGCCGTGTACCCACTTCGCTCTCACGCCGTGATGACCCGCACGCCCGCGGTGGACACGCGCTCGGCCGAGAGGATGTCGGGCTGCGTGATGAACATCATGTTGCGCGGCACACGCATGGTCCGGGCCAGCCACTCGATCGTGGCGGGGCCGAAATCGCCCTGCACGGCCACGAAGTCCACGCGCAGCTTGGGGTACATGCTGTCGAAGAGCGCCGCCATCTCGTGGAAGACCTGCAGCACCGGCGCGTCGCGCTCCTCATCCGCGAACACGTGCACGATGCGCAACGTGTGCGTCTGCTCGTTGCGGCGCACGTACAGCACGGCCTTGTTGAGGATCGTCAGGTCCGGCGTCTTGCACAGGAACACGATAGGTGCGTCCCGGATGCCCACAATGGTACGTGCAATCGTGCGGCCGCCACGAGCACCAGTGTGCTCCAGTTGCTCGTCCTCGCGCACCGCGAGCCCCACAGCCGCCGCCTTGCCGTATCGCGACGGCGCCAGCCGCTGTAGGATCACCAGCGCACAGCGCAGCAGCATCACGCGCTCGAACATGACGAACATGGCCAGCGCCACGGCGATAAAGTAGAGCGCAAAGTACATGAGCACGGTGGGGTCGCCCAGCAGGTTGGCAAAGATGGCCAGCACCACGAGCAAGAAGCCCATGAGCACGGCGGCCCAGGGCGCGCTCACGTCGCGTGGAATCTCCGCGCGCTTGGCCTTGAGCAGCATGCAGGCGCACGAGAAGAGTGCCATGAGTCCCAGGAAGGCGTACGTGTACACGCCCTCCACGGTGGACGCGTCGGCGTTCAGCAGCACCACGAGGCTGGAAGCCAGCAGGAAGTAGAGCCCAATGATATAGTGACTGGTACCGCGCGCCTTATTCGTGATGGCCAGGAAGCTGGGCAGCACGCGGTCGCTGGCCAGGCGACGCACCAGGCCGCAGATGCCAATGTACGACGTGAGCACGGCGCCACAGAGCACCACGAAGGCGTCCACGCAGATCCAGACCTCGAACCAGTGGCCCACGGTCGTCTGTGCCACCTTGGCCAGCAGCGCGTCCGAGTTGGCGTAGATGCCGTCTGCTCCATCCAGCGGGAGCACCGCCAGGATGCCGGCGCCCAGGCCCACGTTGAAGAACGTCACGAGTGCCCACATGTTGCGCAGCGTCTTGCGGAACACACCGGGCGCTTGCTCTTCCACGTAGTTGGACGAGCTCTCAAAGCCCGTGATACCGAGCATGGAGGCGCCAAAGCCGAAGAAGATGGCCGTGCCCACGTTGCCGTCCAGCATCGAGCCGGCAAAGTCCACCTCGGGGAAGTCCGTCTTGAGGTTCTCGCGGAAAATGTCTGGGTGGGCCACGCCGTAGACCACACACGACACGAAGAGCGTGGACAGGATTGCCACGTGGTGCACGAAGATGCCCACGGCCACACGCGAGCTCTCCGCAATGCCACAGACCGCCAGCAGCGCGAAGACAAGCAGGAGAGCCACCGTGCATCCTACGATCGGAATTTCGATCTGGTTGTTGAGGTAGCGCACGCCCGAGGTGGCCGACACCACGCCCGTGGCCACGTAGGACAGGATACTGAGCGTGGCGGCCACGGCGGCCGTGCGCTTGGATGTCGTGTTGAGCAGTGCGTTGTACGTGCCGCCGTTCATGGGGATAGCCGTCACCACCTCCTCGTAAATGAAGCGGAAGAAGAAGAGCACGGTCGAGACCAGGAGCAACGGGATGGGCATGAGCTTGCCGGCCTTGGCCGTCACCGACGACGCCGAGTACAGCACGCTCGAGAGGATGTCGTTGCCGCAGATGGCGGTGGCTGGCAGCTCGGACAGCAGTCTGCGCGGCTGTTCCAGCTCGCGTTGGATGTCTGCCAGCTCGGCTTCAGGCACTTGCACGTGCTGCGAAGTGCCTGCTCCCGGGAATTGCCACGCCGGGCCTCTGGATGCGCCTTCTACCACCTCAATCTCGATCTTGCGACGTCGCAGGTTCACGGCACGAGAACTGGTACCCGAACTCGGCACCCGCGGAGACGACAGCGCCTGGTACGTAGCCGACGGAACCTGCAGGCTGCCGACGCCGGTACTTCCTGCCTCGGAGCTGGACGTCATGGCGACTTGGAGACGGCGAGAAGAGCGACGGAGAACCTGGGAACTTGGTCGAGAAGCTGGGAAATACCGAATGAAGTGGCAGGACTGGCTGCAAACCGCGACTTCCGTTGGTTGCCACTTGAGAGATACAGCCTCACCACGAACTACAGCCTTTGGTGTTCTGGTCTATGGCCTTGGGATCCGCATCAACAGCCAGGGACTCGCGCTTAATCGAAGATACTTTGGAGCAGTGAGTTGCCACATGAGGGCGCGGGTGGTATCGTCTCTCCTCTCGACCGCTGCTTGGTAAGCGCACTTGCTTCAGACAGATTCTTCAGGGACCAGGCGGGGCCGAGTCATCTCTCCTCGGACAGGCCAAGCTGCATTCAGGATGCGCGGGTGGTTTCGTCCAGCCCTCCCACCTCGGCGACGAGAACTTATTGTTCAAGACAACGCATAGCAAGACCAAGAGGGCCGAGTCATCCCGCCGTCCCACTTCATTCCCACTCAAGCTTCGGTGTCGCCGATCCTGGCTGCCGTGCCGCCTGCCAAATCGTGAGCGCGTGACACCCATTACCCGGGCACGGGCGGGTGGTTTCGTCTCTCCTGAGGCGAAATGCTGGGAATTGGATGCCGCCGAGTCCAAGCCCGAGCTGTTGGGGCGGCATGTCATGCCTCCTCGAGCGCCCGGTCTCTTGATGGCGGACACAGCAAGCAGCACACCGCAGCTTCGTTGGCGAGCACCACGGCGAAAGTGGTCAGCGATGCTCAGTGATGGGGAGACGACGGACGTCGTCTATCCCCGCGACGCGTTCTGGGTGCACAGACTGTCAGGGGGTCATCTCGCCTGGAAGCGCTTGCCACCCGGCTGGGTACGTCCACAGACCATGCGATGGCCGTCAAACTAGCCCAGCCAACGGTGGTTCGTGTGCAAGCAGGCACCAGCGGCAAACGCTCCGTCTCATGCGGGTGCAAGTGCCACAAGTGCGAAAATCCAGCACTGACAGATGGACCTCGCCTCGCAATGGATGCCGCAGCCACACACACCAGACAGACGTGGAGGGATGGCACACTGTCGGCCATTGCAGTTGGGCGCAAGCAGCAGCAGCCTGTCGGGGCACGACGAGGTTGGTGGCATGATCGGCCTCGCCACGGAGCCGCTTTCAAGGTTTCTCATTTGCGCGATGGTGGTGCGAAGGTAAACGACGATAATGACTGAACTTGCTCTCAGAAATAGCACCACTCTGCCGAATTGGACGGTTCTGATTGGTCGGCCTTCCATAAACATCAGTAATTATGGTAGTTTACCTTCGCACCACCTTCGCGTCACCTCATCACCTCCTAGCTGGCCGTATACTTTTCGCGCCCTCGCCAAAGGAGGAGAACGGCACAAGGCGCCAAAGCGAGACGCGTCCAAGCGTCCGGTAGATTCGAGGCGCTCGCTCGCTCGCTCGCTCGTCCCCCCTCCTGGCAGCCATGTTCTTCCTGAAGCAGCTCTCGCGCGACCTGCTGCTGCACCCGATGCACTTCGGGCCGAAGCTGCACGACATCATCCGGCTGCGGCTGATCGAGGAAGTGGAGGGCACCTCCATGGGCAAGTACGGCTACGTGATCACCGTCACGGAGGTGCGCGACGAAGACATTGGCAAAGGCGTGATCCAGGACAACTCGGGCTTCGTGTGCTTCAACATCCGCTACCGCGCCATCCTCTTTCGTCCCTTCAAGAACCAGGTGCTGGACGCCGTGGTCACCGTGGTCAACCAGCTCGGCTTCTTCGCCGATGTGGGCCCGCTGCAGGTCTTCGTGTCACGCCACGCCATGCCCACGGACCTCAACAACGGATATGACCACGAGAGCAACGCCTGGATCTCGGACGACCGCGAGGTGGAGATCCGCAAGGGCTGCGGCGTGCGCCTCAAGATCATGGGCGTCAGTGTCGACGTCACGGAGATCGTACGTTATCTTTTGGTGTCCACGTGGGGCTGGAAATCGCTCTTCTCTGTTGGGTTGGAGCTCGTCGACTAACTGTTCTGCGTGTATGACGTGTTTCCGCATTTGTCTGTGGTGCATTGACCTTGCAGAACGCCATCGGGACCATCAAGGATGACTATTTAGGCCTCATTTCGTCCGACAACTACTAGGGTCAGCAGCTCCGCGCGCGCCTCCAGGTAAATACACGCCGGGCTGTGGCTTTGAAGGTCCCAGCCTCCTCATCTACTAGATGCCCGGGAAGAGCAATCAAAACAGAAGGAGCCAAGCGAGAGCTTGCGTTGCAGCGGAGGTATGGTGAAGCTGTAGAACGTCCCGCAGCTAGCGGGTGGTGAGGATAGTCGAGCCGTGCCGATAGTACCTCTGCCGGCACTACTGCAGTCGATCAGCTGGCTGCATGGAACTCCCCACGCTAGACATGTGTGCATCGTAGTCCGTTCGTTGGTGTGGGGGACAGAAGTCGTCCCCCTTTGCTAATTGAAAGAAACGTCGTCGCCTCCAACCCCACCGCATGAGGCGAGAAGCCGACGGGAAGGTAGCGACTACTAGAACGCCGGAGCTGCCAACGAAGTTTGGCGGCCAGTTGATGGACCTCGATGGCACCGTTTTCCCACTATTCGCTCCAGTTACACAAACATATTCCTACCTAGAAATAGGACTCATCTATTGTGGCGCACATTATTCCAGGCCATTTATCCTCGTTTTGGCTGCCTCGCCTTCCGCCGCAGAGCTCAATCAGCAAACGCGGCAGTTCCGGAGGTACAAGCGGCGAATATGGGCGTGGAGAAGCGCACGTCGCGGCCGGCGTACAAGTCGCTGCAGTTCTTCCTGAACCGCTCGGCCGTGTTGGCGCAATACGCGCAGTTCATGCGCACCACGGCGCCGCTGGCCGCAGATGTGCGCGGCGACGTGCGGCGACAGATCCGCGCCGGCTTCGACGCCTACCGCAACGAGGAGGACGACCAGCGCGTGAGTCTGCTGCTACGGCAAGCACGCGACCAGCTCAAGATGGTGAGCGACTTGGTGGACACGGCAGTGGCCCGTCAGCGGATAGAGCAGGAGGCGCAGACTGAGAAGGACTGGAAGAAGGGCGATTGGAGCTCGCTGCCGCCTTCCACGGCCGTCGCGCCGGTCTACACGCCCCCAGCGAGCACGGAGGGGACGTGGATGGACGCACCTCAAGAGGACGGAGACGGAAATGAAGACGTCAAGGGCCGCGTGGGCACAGGCTGGCCCTGGAAGAGCAGCACACCCGTGAAGAAGATCGATCTGGAAGGCATCAAGCGTCGCTGACGACAGCGGACGGCCGTGCGCGAGCCACAGCAGACACACCCAGCAACCTCTGGCGGTGGATGAGGACGCGATTGTAGAGTGCAGGACGCTTACTGCATCGTAAAGAGGCTGGGAGAACGACCAAGTCGTACAGGAAGGTGGTGAGCTGCTGGACTCTGGGCCGGTCGGGTTGTTGGCGACGTCTGGATGCCAGACGATAATATAACATGCTAGAGGACCTTCAAATAACGAATGTGTTGTATTTGAAGGGTATGCTATATTGAAGGTTCATCCTGGAGACAGAAGCAGAAGCGAAAGCAGGCGAACAGGTAGCAAACGCTGACAATGTGGCTGTCCTTGCCACCGGCGCCTCTCGACGCCGCGAGACATTTGCGCGCCATCGTTATGACCGCCGCATGCGCTTCTCTGCGCTGATGCCGCTGGGTGTTGCTGTGCTCGCTTTGGGGCGTGTACAGGAGGAGTAACAACCGAAAGAATTGCTGACGAAGATGGCATCGTCCCCCGTGCATGCCACCACGCAGAAGACGCTCTTACAGGTGAGCGAGCGCTGTACGAACTCTCCTTTGGGTTGAGTACGCTGGTGTGCTGTGATAACTGACTGGCGCTATGGTAATGCTCTTGGGTGCATGCAGCACACCAGCATCTCATTGAACACGTCGTTCACCGCGACGCCCGCCGTGGCCACGCTCAACGAGAACCTTCTCCACCGGGTGCGTCGGGCTCCTAGCTAGCAGAACCGAGGCACTGTGTCCTCCCTCGATTAACGCAGAGGCTGGCATACTTGTGTGTGGCACTGCGCTGGCGGGAATGTGTGCTACAGGACGTGTTCGACTACGACTTCAACCGGGAACGCATCTTCCTGGAGATCGCCGAGGCCGAGATCGCGGCAGCGCGCAAGTCGGAAGACGAAGCCAAGGGATCTGCTGCCTCTGCCAGCGAAAAGGACGACTCGGATGATGAGCTGGCGCGACACGTACGTGGTTGTGTGACGGGTGGCTCTGCGATGTCTGCACGAATGAGGTGACGTGGTCTCATTTGCACCGGATTGTACTGCATGTGGCGGCTACAGAGCGCCAAGCTCTCGCTTTCCAGCAGCATGAACAGCAACAGCCAGCAGGAAAGTGGGGCGTCGGCAACCAAACCTCGTAGCACCAGCGAGGAGGACGTGGCGGCCGCCATCTCGGCGTCACTGCGCGAGTACTAGTCCATCCACGGGTGGAAGGAGCCAAATAAGACGGGCAAGTTTATTGAAGTCAGCGCGTCGCCTTGTTATCTTCCAGATACACGTCGAGTGTCATATGCCTCGCACTGGACAGCTAGGATGCATGAAGTTGTAGGCCAGCCAGTAGAGCTGGCCGTAGTCCACGTAGAGCTCCTCGCCCGCCTCGAGATCGCGCAGTGCTAGCACGACAGCCTTGTCGTCACGCGGCCGCTTCTCGAAGCGCACATTGAAGCCGCCGCGTCTGCCGCGACTGTCGTTGATATAGCGCGCCAGCACATCCTTCGAGTGCAGCGCGTCCACGTATTTGCCGTCCCCGAGCTTCATGAGATACGTCTTGTCGCTCAACTTCCACGCGTCCTGGTTGGCGTACACGATGCCCGTGTACTCGCACACCTCGGCGTTCTTGGCGTACTTGCGCGTGGTGAAAAGCCCCAGACCGGCACCAGGGATGTTGGAATCGCGCGCCTCCACTCCGTCCTGTAGCGGCTTGACGTGCATCAAGCGGTAGTAGGAGCGGCGCAGACTCAGCTCGGCGTCTTCCTCCTGCATATTCCTCTGGTGCTCGCTCGAGTCAGGTGACGTGATACCGGTATTGAATGTTGCTCCACTGACGTGAAACCGGTATCTTTGATGAAGTACCGGTTTTCGGGTAAAATCACCGGTATACCAAGGCTTCGTCCTGTGGTGGGAGATCTCGCAGCAAAGAGCAGGAAGCCACGCCGAGACGGGAGCCATGACGTCCACGCGCAAGTTCTGCTGCGATGACCTCTTCCGCTTCAACAACGTGAACCTGGACGTGCTCACGGAAACCGTGCGTGTTCCCACTCGCCGTGTGTGTGCGTGGCGGCCCCTGCATGCCGCTGCTGGGACGATATTGACCAACTTTTGCTTGCTGTTGACGTTGCTGTGCGTGAATGTGGACGCAGTACAACATGTCGTTCTACCTGCAGTACCTTTCCAAGTGGCCGGACTACTTCTTGGTACAGGAAGACCCGAATGGCACCATCATGGGCTACAGTACGTCTGTTCGCCACCATCTCTGCGTCTCCCTCGCCCGGTTGGCGCTTGTAGTCCGACACGCTTCTAACCCTGTTGGTGGTGAAACTGCGCAGTCATGGGCAAGGCAGAGGGCCAAGGCACGAACTGGCACGGCCACGTGACGGCTGTGACGGTAGCTCCCGAGTTCCGGCGGCTTGGTTTGGCCAAAAAGCTCATGGACTACCTGGAGAACGTGTCGGAAGAGCTCTACGACGGTTACTTCGTGGACCTATTCGTGCGTGTGTCCAATTCCTTGGCCATCGGCATGTACGAAAAGTTCGGGTACTCTGTCTACAGGCGTGTGCTGGGCTACTACTCGAGCGAGAAAGACGGCGAGGACGCCTTCGGTACGGCATTATGCGCCAAGTTGGCCCATTGAACGTCACTTTCTTCGTCTGACACCTGGTTCTCCGATTTGTGTGCTGCAGATATGAGGAAGGCGCTGCCTCGAGATGTCGACAAAAAATCCGTCATACCGCTGCCTCATCCCATCACACCCGATCAGCTCTAAGCGTTTTTGCAGACCCTGGGAATGACCCGGCGCGAGGATATGGTATAATATACCATGGCCGCTGCGACGTGCTTTGGAGACAGTGCGCGACGGTGGAAGATAACGTTGTTTTGGCGTGGGCTACCTATAGTTTGTGCTCGCAGCACCCACAGCAGCTGTATGCTGCACACAAGGACGCGCTCACCAGTGTGGTATGTGCCGAGCCCTTGGAGGTCGATGCACTCGACGTAGCTGAGGATGTTGAGGAAATTGCAGGCGATCTGATTGTTGAGGACAGTTGAACCTATCGCCCTTCTGAACGATGGACTGACGATCTCGTAGTCGAGTCGGTCAGCGCCATTGTGATGTCGTCACAGGAGGACAATCCCAAGTTAGCACTCAATACCTCAGTTCTCGGCACGAATGGGTACTAGTTCGTGTAAGGACATTGCAGCCGCCCATGCACAGAGCCTCAACTAGTGGCGGCTTAGCATCGTGTGTGTGGAGAGCACGGTCACGTCGAAGTTGCCCCGCTCCGCATGCTGACCCACACAATCAAGGGCATTTCTACGCCTGTGGTGCATCGGCCACATCGACACCACAAGCAGTTGCACATCAGATTCGTTTCCGACTTCTTCCGCATCACCACGTTCGTCAGTTAAAGCATAATATGGCTACGTCAAACAACATCTTGGCGAATGCATCATCACCTCTCAAGGTTGCAACTCACTACTTGAACCTTTGGCTTCAGACTATACATCCAGGACTGGACAATGGCCCAAAAACGCCAGCATCAACATTTAGGACTACGACCTAGTTGCCCTCCGCGACGTGCGTGTGCACAGATGCGAGCGGACGAGGTCGCCTGGGCGGCTCGGACGCGCCGAGACAGTTGGCGTGTAGTTGGAGCCCCGACGCCATTCCGGCCGCTTTGATGACCACGGAGTTCTAGATAAGCCCAACTAACAACTAACTACAGGTCAAACCGTGCATGGCCACGTAACGGGTTCCAAGCGCAACCTCCCTCACGCTTGCAGGTAAGAGGCGTGAGGCGCTGGTGTCGTTGCACGCCTTAGAAGGTAGCGAAGGTGGCAGCTCTGGAGCGCACTCGTGGCGGCTGGAACTAGCAGCAGGTATCAAACCTCCGTCCTAGATTCAGCGCAGGCGGCGACGGAGGGTACATACGTGGTCTAACAGAGCAGTGGTGAGCTGAGTGGCGATACCGGCGA
>JAADYJ010000745.1:0-15358 GCA_023338205.1 Halophytophthora polymorphica
GCGGCCAGCTGCGCGTAGACGTCCGAAGGTCATCATAGCAAATTGGTAAAGATAGCTTCAATGCGGCATAGAGGCTCTACTGTGTCATATGCTGTGAATCATGCCGAACTACAGGTTTCCTTTTCCATCCAATCAGGAGGCCAAAAGCGGGGAAGCGGAGGCGACGCCGAGCCTCGACGAGCACAGCATGCTGCTGGAGAAGCCCGAGGATGTGCGCCACGAGAATGCGTCGGGCACATGTGCGTGCGCGCTTGTCTTCTGTCTTCAGCGCACCTCTGCTCTATCTCTGGCGTTTGCTGGTTCGTGGGTTACCATTCGCTAACACGCTGTTGCTTTCTGCGAATGTCCTCTGGTCGTGGGGCGGTTGGTGCTGTCTACGCGGGCGAGCCGAGCAGTATGCGCGATCTACGGCGTGGACGCGCACCCCTCGCTCCCGATGGTAGCTACAGCAGGCGGAGGTGCGTTGCTTCCTTGCAATTCTGCGCCATAGATGAGTTGAAACGAGTCGTTAACGTAAAAGGATGCTGATGTTTTGGTGCTGCCGCTCCTTCGCCGTTTACATTCGGCAGACAACACGGTGAAGCTCTGGTCGTTGCAGCCAGCCGAGGGTGGAGATATCGCCACGTTCGAGTTGCTGGCGACGCTCGCGTTCCACCAGCAGGCGGTGAACTGCGTGCGCTGGGCCGGCCACGGACGCTACCTGGCCTCAGGCTCGGACGACCAGCTGGTGCTGCTGTACGAGCTGCAGCAGGGCGCACCAGCGGCCGTGCCCTTCGGCTCCAACCAGCGCCCCAACAAGCAGAACTGGGTTCGCTGTGCCACACTTGAGCGCCACACTATGGGTACGTTGAGTTTCCTCTGGAGAATACGTATCATGCTGTAGGGAGGAGTGGAATTCGAGTGACTAACACAGCTCGGACGTGCAGACGTGGAGGACGTCGCGTGGTCGCCCGACGATCGCATGTTGGCCACGTGCAGCATCGACAACACGATCCTGATCTGGGACGTGGGCATTGGCGGTCTCAGCGAGGTCATGACGCAGCCGCTGCAGACACTCACAGGTCATAATGGCTGGGTCAAGGGAGTGGCGTGGGATCCGGTTGGAAAGGTAGGCATCGCTGGACGCTGAAGGTTATATATGCGGCTCTCTGGGCAGAGAACTCACGGGTTGGTGGTGCTGTCGTTATCTGCTGCTGCAGTACCTGTCGAGCGCGGGCGAGGACAAAACCGTGCGCATGTGGAAAGTGGCAGACTGGCAGGTAAGAGCGCATGGCAACTTCCATTCTGGAGTTCTGGCGGTGCGGATCGGCGAGAGGAGGAGCTAACGCACACCCCTGTCTTGCTATGGCGGTTATTCTTGTTGATCTGTAGGAGTCGGACGTCGTGTCGGAACCTTTTGAGGCCTGTGCATCGACGTCCCATTTCCGCCGGCTCTCCTGGTCTCCGGACGGCTCCGCGCTATGTGCCACTCACGCGTTCAATTCCAAGAAGAACATTGCGACGCTGCTGAACCGCGGCACTTGGACGAACGACGTCAAGTTCGTGGGCCACCAGGCTGTGGTGACGAGCGCACGCTTCAACCCAAAGCTTCTGGGTGCGTAGTGTCACTGTGAACGCTGCCCTCATTCTCTTGTTAGGCGCTCACTGTGTTTGGTTCCTGGTTGTCCTTCTCAGTGACCGAGGCGGACCCCGAGAAAGAGTTTGCGTGCTGCGCTGTGGGAGGCGAAGACGCAACTGTCAGCATCTGGCTGGCACACCTCGCTCGTCCACTCGCGGTGATCAAGGGTTGCTTTGACGCATCAGTCACGGATCTCTCTTGGTCCAGTCAGCGGTCGCTGCTGCTCGCGTGCTCGCTCGATGGATCCATCTGCTGCTTTCAGTTCGGTGGTGACGAGATCGGCCGGCCCATTTCGGACGCGCAACAGAGCAAACTACTTCAGGCCAAGGTACGGCGAATAGAAGGAACCCGATTCCTCGGGATATGGTCATCTTGACCGTGGGGGGTCGGTTCTGACGTGTTTTGTGTGCGCTTTCGCTGCTCTCTGTTTGTCTGCAGTATGGCTCTCGCGCCGGGATCACGCTCGCTTCAACCCTGGTAGAGAATCCCATTCAACTGCAGGTACGATTGCACCAGTGGTGCCTGCTATTGGAGGGGAATCATTGCGACGGGCAGTATGCAAGGAGACTGGTCGTCTGATGCCCAAAACGTGGCGTGTTGGTGCTTGGCACGCTGCAGCTCGAAGAGAAGTCCACGATCTCGCCACGCGCAGTGGTCAGTAGAGGGGCTGGCACCACTGGCATTGCCACAGCATCCGCCCAAACCACGCATACGCTCATTCCCAAGAAGAAGCGGAAGCAAGGAGACCAGGAGCCGAGTGCGCCGCAAAGCAGACCACCCAGCGGAGCCAGCAAAAGTGACAAGAACGACAAAAAGCGAATCGCACCGGTGCTGCTCCAGTCGGAGCCAGAGCCTTCAACCAGCAACCCGGCATCGGTAAAGAACAACATCCGCAACATCCTCGGTCCGACGATCGTGTCGCCGAAGGCATCCGACGTAACATTGCTGGATTCCCGCATGACCCCCACCACTGGAAACGGTAACGAGGTCAGCGTTGTGCCCGAGACCAACAACTCGGCGACGCTCAAGCCGAACGTGGCGACATCCCAGGGCGACAAGGATGATACTGCGGTCAAAACTAAATCAACGGTACCATCGAGCAATGGTGGGACCCCGAAGATGGAAGTGAAGAAGAACGGAGTTGACAATGCTACGCTGAAGCGGAAGCGAGAGGCGGAGCGCCCAGCTGCCCATGCCTCCGCTTCCTCCGTCGTGGCGAAGTCGAGAGAGGTCGTTGCTCGACCGCCGAAGCTTCTGAACGAGAGGTTCGTGGATGCTCTGTCTCGTGCTGGACTTCTATTTACGCCTCTAACGAATTGTGTCTCGCTCGTTCTCTCTTTGGTTGCTCCTTCGACAGCGATGCCGGGATCGCCAGTGGTGGTCAATTGCTCCCAGAGTTCCCTTTCCGACTGAAGTTCTCGGTAGAAATCGACACGAGCACGCAGGCTGCGGCATCTTCCCCAAAGGGGACGTCCGGAAAGCGCAACGCTGTCTCGCGTTCCAAGGTGACGGTGGAGATATCCGTGCACAATCTGAAGGCTCCACAGCCGGAGGAAATTATAGGTGCGTTGCTGCCCTGTGTGTGTGTGTGTGTGGGGGGGGTTACTCGTGTATCACAATTGGATAAGCGCTCGATTCACCAACAGCCGCATCTTCTCTGGGTTGACGTGCCGTCCCAAGCAGAGTTAGGCCCGGTGTACTCTACGATCAAATGCTCCGAGGGGAGCGAGATCAAATGGATCGACCGCATCCCCGGGCGGGCTGTCTGTGCCTCGGGGAACGCCAGCTTTTGCGCGATTGGCGTTGACAACGGCGATCTCTACGTGCTCAGTAGCAGCGGCCGTCGACTTTTCCCGTGCATAGGTACGTGCACAAGTTGCACGGCGGACCAACTTACTTTGGGGGAGTGAACTGATTTGGGCCTTGCTTCGTGTTTGCTATGTTCGTTGTAAAGCTTTGGGCAGCTCAATCTCGGTGGTGGAATGCAGCGTGAGCGACTCGCCTTACCTGCTCGTGATCCTATCGTCGGGCGAGATAAAAATCTGGAACCTATCCGCGCGGAAACTCACGCTGTCGAACACCATCGAGACCATCACGAACGTAAGCAGCCGTTCTTCATTGCCATGAATGCTGTTTTCAGTGCGTTGCTGTACTAACTTATCTTGTCTATTGCACATGTTTCCACTGCAGCAGACAGCAGGGGATCAGCGGAAGCTGACACTTCTTCGTTGCCAAGTGACGATGAAAGGGATGCCGATCATCACGTTCGCGAGGTCCACCACGGAAACGAAGAGCGGCTCCAGCTTGTTGTCGTTCACATTCGACACCGACATGGTATCCTGGTGCGTGAGTTAAAGACCCAGGAGTTGTCAGCTCCCCGAGTTGGTTGCACACGGGATGCGATTGTGCTGACGTCTCTCTCTGTTTGCGCTGACTGAAGGATGCGAGTGGCCGATGATAGCTTTGTCTTCTCGGACTTCACCTCCGCGCTTCCGACGGACGCCGTGGCGACTAAGAACGTGCCGGTGAGTGTGCACTTGCTTCTGGTTGAAACCTGTGCCTGCTGGTATTCCCCAAGTGACCGAGCCTAACGCAGATGCTCATTCCGTTGTGGTCCATCGTTCGAATGATAGATTGGGCCTCTTCGGCGTCTCCAAAACGCATCCGGTTACAGCCGAACGCAACGAGGGATCGTGCCGGCCATGCTCTCGGACATGTCGGACCCGTTGGTGCAGGGCAATGTGACGCGCTCGCACCTTGAGCACCAAATTGCCGCTGCTATTGCGCTGAAAAGCTCGACCGAGTATCGTTATTGGTGCGTCATTCGAATGGATGAATTCTGCTCAGTTGTTGTGCTAGTCGGTTAACAGATGTGCGAGCCTCCTTTTGCGTAGGGTGCAAGCGTACGTGAAGTTCCTGACACACGACGAGGATGTAGCTCGACTGGATGAACTGTGCGCGGGAATGATGGGGCCCTTCCATGCGTACGTTCCCGTGCCCCCTGTTGTGGCATCGGCACTGTTGGTGGCTTCACACTGTAGCTTGCCATACTAATCTGTGTGAGTTTCTGCCCTCCAGCCCGTCCACACCAGCTTTGGCGGACGATAACGCGCCGATAATACCTGGAGAGGAAGTCGAATGGGCTCCCATGGTGCTGGTGCGTGGTACCCCTGAGTTTTCTGGGCGGAGGCGGTTCCTAGGCCATCGCTTGGATCACGACTGTACCTTGGTCTGGATGCATGTACCTCGCAGCTGACAGATACACTGCCTGTTTTGTAGGACCTCGTCAAGCGCGATGTACTCAAGTCGTACATCCTGCCGACGATTGCAACGAACCGCACGCTCCAGCGCGTCGTGACCAAGTACCAGCTCATGTTGAGCGACATCGATGCGCGCGAGAAGGAAGACGCGGAGCTTTAGCGTTTTGCAGCAGCAGCGGTACCCAGTTGACACTGCATGCCGCTCATTTGGGAAGCATGCCCATGTTGCACATTTGTCTGTAGCCCGACTACCATGAAAGGCCAGCTACTGACGGGAATTCATGCCAGTTACATGCCAGATGTGCCCGGTGAGTTGCGCTCCTTGCTGTCGGGAGAGGCAAATAGATATCACGCAGAGTTTGGTAGCGGAGGGTTATGGCAAAACAAATCCCAACCAACACTTGCTGCTACCCACTTCTCAGCCGACTCATTCTTGGAGAAGCCGTCGGCCAGTCGGCCAGCTGGCGCGTCAAAGCGAGTCCAGTCCCGCTCGATTCAACTCGGCACCATGAGGTACATTGGCTACACCTCGCGGAGTGCTTGGACTCGCGCATTGTATCGTTAAACGTGTGTCCACGATGATTGACGACGCGTCTTCGCACAGCGAAGTGGTGCTTCATACGGCAGCGGCTGTGGTGTATCGGTACGGACCAACGCGATCATGCGGAGCGCCTGGCGGTCGTCACGTCGAGGCTTCAACGCTTGCAACTTCTACCAGCAGCAGCAGTACCCGAGACAAGCGCGTCGACAAGTGGGAGATCACGGCAGGTGGTGCGTGGGCGCAGGTCCATGTGCTCGTGGAATTGGCCGACGCTGGCGTGCAGCAGGCCAGCTTTCGCGTCATGGCGTGGACCTTGGAGACCGGCCAGGTGATTATGAACGACCGTCTCGACCACTGCTGCCGATGGGGGCAGGTCCCTGGCGATGACGCGGCATTTCGCCGCTTCTTGAGCACCGCAGGTCAAACGTATGGCTTCCGCTTCCGATCCGCCGGAAAAGCGGCCGAGTGCTGCCGCGTCTTGTGCCACATCCTCGCAAACATGCAAGGTACCTCGCTTCACTGCATATTCGGATGTATCGACAAGAGAACCCGACCCAGGAGATCAAACATGTTCGCTTTGTTTTCCTAGAAATGTCCAAGCTCGCGAATAGGCTCATGCTCGCGAATGTCGACCTGCAGAGCGTAAGTGCCTGTTGCTTCTCGTTGAGCTGGTGTGTGCTCGGTCCCAAGTCCGATGCTCTCTAGGTTGTATTGGCGTGGCAGGGGCTCGGACTACTTCGTATCTACTGCCCCATGCGCCCACCCAATGTGGACGGGGAGGCTACTGCATGCAAGTCCTCAGGAGCGACTCCAACGAGCTCCGGTAGCAGCCAGCAGACGAGTTACCCGAGAGACGAAGACGCCTCGACCAAGCCAGAGGACTTGAATGGCGTGACGCACCAGCGGCGCAAGCGAGCAGGAGGGACGTTGCCAACAACCGAAGAAAACCCCGACGCGACGACCCCGATGAAGCTCACGCAGACATCAGCTCGACAATCGCTCGCCCGTTTCAAAGCAATAATGGAGGCGACGTTGGAGGAAGCAGAAGAGAACACCGCCTTCGGGCCAACGCAGGACGCAGAGGTGACTTCAGGACCTGGAGACGACGATGTATCTACGGAGACCTTCGACGACGACATCGAGCGCAGAAGCGAGGCATTTGCTGCTGCTGGCCGCGGCACCGAGGGTGCACTTCAGTTGCGCTCACGACAAGCGCGCATTAGCTGTCCGTATAGGAGCCGGCAGGAGGTTCACGTCAGCTACAACGCGGAGCACGCGCGTTACGAAGGACTGCCGACTGCATGGCACATGGCGAACCAGCAGTTTGGCCTGCCACCAGAGGTGGTGCCCAAGCGCGTGGTGGCCGGCTACGAGACCCGGATCCCCGCCGTGCTAGAGATGATGAAGACGTGTTTGCTAGTGCAGGGAGGTGCGCACACTGAAGGCATCTTCCGACTGGCACCCAGCCAGCGTGAGTGCGCTGCCACGAAGTGCGCCATCAACGATGGCTCATTCACTGGGAACGCTGACGTACACACCATGGCCACGCTCATCAAGGTCTGGTTTCGAGAACTTCCAGCGAGCCTGTTCAGTATGTTTCCGGAGTCGCACATTGGACTGTTGCACGGCCTCGTGGTAAGGAAGGGCCTGACTTTCTGCTGGTGTTGAGGGACTACCATCTGACAACAAATGAACCTCGACTCCCCTTTGGGGCTTGTTCGCAGCAACTGGAGCCCAGCACTGCGTTACAGTCATTGGAAGTGCTGCCGACACTCCACCGCAGCCTAGTGCTCTGGTTACTGGACCTCTTCGTCGAGATCGTGCGGCACGAGCGTGAGAACAAGATGACGGCAAGAAGCATGGGTGCGTTCTATTGTTGTTGTAGTGGAGGTTGACAGTCGGATGATCGAGCTTCCGCTGACTTGCTGCGTGGGTCTGTCCGCCCAGCAGCGATCGTGATGGCACCCAACCTGTTTCGCGTTCGGAGTGACGATGCCACTACCATGCAGAAAGTGTATCGGGGCGTGGCCGAGTTTGTGCTAGTGCTTTTGATTGAGCGACAGCAGCAGCTCGGCTCTGCTGCTACTTCTGCCAGGTGACACTGGACTTCTCGTTATACGATATACTGCAGGTCATGCCTCACACGACACAGAGTGACAACTGTGATCGACCACAGCCCATATGCAAGCGATTTGAAACGGCACTCGCACGAGCTGTGAGGATACCACTACAACACATTCAGAGACAACGAGCCAAGCGCAACACGAGGCCTCGAACATGAGCACTGTAGATGTTAACAACGCACTCGGCAGGCCCAGCACAGCCCCGGACAACACAAAGAAACCCCCCACTCACGACACTATCGAGCTTTCGTCGGTGCCACCGCAGCTCCCAACCCCAGGTCCAGCGTCTATCTATCGAAATCGCGCGCTTGTGGGCACTTTGAGGAGCCACGAAGGATGAAAGCGAGTGGGTGCGACACTTAGCATTTGCCAGCCACCGCAATGGAGTTCATGCACAGCCGTGTTTGTGTTTAATAATTTAGAAAAGCGCGTGGGCGATCCCCTCTCTCGGTGTGGGGAGCAGCGACTCCACAAAGGCCCAAGCAGACACCACGTGGCCAGTACCAGTAGCAAAATGAAGCGAAACAAAAGCGACGACAGATCTGCCGCGCGGTGGGGGGAGGGCGCCCGACAGCAGCGCAGACAAGCCGAGAGCTCAGACCAGACAGCCGTACTCGGGCGAGATGTGGCGGAAGATGTCGTCTTCCAGCCCCTCCAGGCCGCTCGGCGTCGCCGAGGTGGAGGCCGCCCCAACTCCTGACGGCGCCGACGTGGACACGGTTGGTGCTGATGCTGCTCTCCGCATAGCCATCGTAGGCGACGGGTGCAGCGGGAAGAAGTCGTAGGACACGTTGTCGAGCGAGTAGCCGCAGGACGGGTGGTCATTGTCGCCGTACGGGTCCATGCCGCCGGCTGCCATCTCGCCGAAGGGGTCGTACATACTGTCGAAGGCCAAAGCAGGCTGACCAGCCATCATGTTGGTGCCCACCTGGCTCTGGTTGCTCGATTGTCCGTAGTGACCGCGGCCAGTGAGCATGTAGTCGGCGGCTGGGTTCATGGCCATAGGGCCACCGAAGAACATGTTGCCGTCACAGTGCGGCGAGGCCGAAGCTGAGGACGGCGAGTCCGTGAACAGGTGCTTACGGGCCTTGTTCTTGCGCGCGAAGCGGTCGCAGACGCCCAGACGCGGGCTCTGCGAGCCACACGAGTCCTCGTCCGAGTCGTGCGCGTCGTGGTCATCCGGCGTGCTATTGCCGTCCAGTCCGCCGTCGTTTCCAGCCTGGAAGAAATTGGCGGGCAGAGTCTGGCCGTAGGGGTCGATGCCGTAGGTCTCGGGCGACAGCAGACGCGTGAGCTGGCTCTGGTAGCCGGCATGCTGCCGCACTTGCTTGTCCGAGAGCGGCGGGCCCGTGCCGTCTTGCGCCTGTTGCTGGCACTGCTCCAGCTCCTGCAGCGAGCGCTTGAGGCTGCGCACCTTGCGGTACGGCCAGTGGCGGATGCCGATAGCGCGGCAGCGCTTCTTGAAGGCCGTGGCGCGCACACCAAACTTCTCGGCCGCCACTTTGAGCGGCAGGTGGAAGTGGCGACTGAGAGCCGCAAAGTTGCACGTCGCCACAGGCTGCGGCGACTGCGCGCCCATGATGCCGTGGCCGTGCGCGTGCTGGGAGACCATGGCCATGGCCATCTGCATGCGTGGCGACCCGCAGGCTGCACGCTTCTTGTAGGTGTGCTGCGACGCCGCTGCGGCGGCTGCGGCCGCTTGTATGCGTAGAGACTGCTGCGCCTTGGCGTCCGCCGTGGGCGACTGGAAGGCCAGCTGCATCCCGCGCGAGTCCGCGGGTGTGGGGGTCGCCGGCAGATCCATCTCCATCCTTGGCAGCGGAGGTGTCGGAACTACTGGACTGCTACGGGAGCCGCAACGAGGCTGGAGACTGCGACGGGGTCGATTGCGACGCGGCCGTTTGCGTGCTTGTTTGCTTGAGGGGCAGTGCGGCAAAAAGCGTAATGAGAGAGCGCCTGCCGGGCGCCGCGGCTCCAGCGCGAGCGAGTGGCTCCCGCACACGGAGCAGATCAGCGGCTGGGGGTGCCTCGCGGCCCTCAAAGGGCAGGCTATCGCCGCCGCTTCCTTCCATATTCGCGCTTGGATCTTCCGCTCCACGTCAGAGCCCAGCCTTCCCCCGCGCCCTTTCGGGGCCGCGCGAGCACGAGTGTACCAGGTGTGTGCCACTAATTCATAGAAAGCGCGACTCGCACTTAGTCGGAAAAGTCACGGTACCAACCGCGGGTGCTGACCCCGCCGGACACGCACATACTTTGTTCAAGTGGAGACCCGCGTGAAAGTTTGCGGATTCCCAAGCATACTCACTTCAAGTGTAAGTTCGACAGCTGGGCTCGGCCACGAAGGAGACGTTGAAACCTCCACAACCAGCCACGCCCTTTCAGGGACGCATACAAAGCCCCATACAGCCGTGAAACTGCCGCCGCGCAAACTCCTTCAAAAGCGCCGAGATTGAAGGCGCGAGCATGCATGTCTTGGCTTCCCACTGGGTTCTGCGCTGGTGCTGGTGGTTTCACGGCAGTAGTGGACGCATGCCGTTTCGCCTGCGTGTTCTGGGTCTGAATTCGCCTTGGCGGCCTTCCTTGGTTGGTTGGTTCATCGGGGTCTATTTAACTAGTGTTAGCTATGCAATTCCGGAGTAGGTCTTGAGCCACCGCGATATGGGCGGTGGCACTCGTTTCGATGCCGGCTCCACTTGCGGCCTTCCTCTCCTCACCTTGGGGACCAAGGCAAGGCGCAATGCCACGGACTTGTTCATGCGTGTGTGCGTGCGTGTGGTGCTGGTCAAGCGAATGAGTGGTGCGCACGCGCTGCTGCTGCGCCCTTCCTCGGGCTTCTCCGCGCGGTTTCTTTCGTTCTCTCGCGTCGAAACGGCCGGAGAAGAGCGTTTTGCCTAATAAACCGCGTCAGATGTCGCGTCCTTATTGCGTTTGAGCAGTGGAAATGCCAGCGCAGTTTCTAGAAGGAAGATCGATTCACAGCACAGCGCACGGCAATCGCGCCCATTTCGTCGCTACTGGAGAGGTTTCTTTCGAACTGCGAGTGTTTCCCCTGTTGTTGCTGACCCGAATGCGCTGAGGCCAGAGGCAGGTAGCCTCGTGTGACGCATCAGGGCGAGAACGCCGCGTGCAGCGTCTCCCACATGAGCTCCGTGTCGTTGTAGGCGCCGGAGCCGCGCTGGCCGGCGTAGTCCAGGACGTCGGCGTTCCACATGCCCACGCCGCGCAGCCCTAGCTCACGCACGAGACCGTACTTCTTCTGCAGACTGCGTGGGTTGTCGAACCAGATCTGTGAGTGCGACGAATCGTCGGTGGACTGGACCCACAGGAAGGGCGTCTCGGAGACTGCATCCCAATGCTCTTCAAGGTCACGGGAGCGCATCAAGCGGCGAATGTCGGCGTAGTCCATCTGCGCGCCAGCGGCGTCACTGCACGGAGCCCCAAAGAATGGCACTTCGCGTATGGGGCAGCTTGAGAGATCTGCCGTATAGGAGCTTAGACACGGATACGTGTAGCCGTACCAGGGCACTCCGAGTACCAGTTTCTCTGGGGCGATGTCGTAGCCGAGAAGAAATTCCTGCAGCCCTTGTTTCACCAATGCCCAGGGCGCGTTGGCGCCGGCCACGCACGAGTCGTAGATCTGGCTGCGCATGTCGTACGACATGACAAAGAGGAAGTCAGTGGCGGCGGCGAGCTCTCGCCACGGGTAATAGCGCCCGTCCACGCCTCGAGGCGCCCACGACACGTCAAAGGTAATCTGCCCAAGACACAAAGGTGCAGACAAACGCTGTGAGAATCGGTCGTTGCAGTCCGTCAGAAGCAAAAGATTAATGCAGTAAATACAAACAAACCTGCGCGTGCTCGGTGAGCGTGTGGAGCTTCAGTTCTTGTCGAAGCTCTTGCACCAGAAGAGCAAGGCAGCGCGAACTTTTCCCATACATCGGCTTCTCTGTGTCAATGTTAACACCATCCGCATAATTGTCGATGATCTTGTGGTAGGCGCCTTGGATCCAGTCGCGACGCGCCTTCGGGTCGCACAGGTGCTGCACGTCGTCAAAGTTGTGCTTCACCACGACCTTGACGCCTCTGCTGTGCGCGTGGCAGAGGAGCTCCTTGTCTTCATTCCAGGCTACCGTTGTGAGCTGGAAAGAAGGCCACAACCCACGGTAACACAGCAGCATTAGCACCTGGCGCAGTGACGTGTACACTGCCTCGACTCCTACTACCTGGTCCCAATCGTAGTTCTTCCAGCGCGAGTCTGTGGCAACGGAGAAGGCAAACACCTCCTTGTGTTTGCTTGACGTTGTGCTGCCGGCTCGGAGCGCCACGGGGAGGCACAACGCCGCAGCGGTGGTCACATCTTGGTCAGTGCTGGCGTGCCAGCGATAACACGGACAGTCGCGCAGCTGCGCGCTCTCCTCTACCCCGAGGCGCATCAGAGGCAGCACCTCTCGGTCATACACCAGTACCAAGCGGGCCGCACACACATTGGTGAGCAGCAGTAGCGCCACAGGCAGCAGCAGTGCCGCCACTCCGTGCATCTCCCTCGGCTCCACTTCTTCGGCTTCAAGCTCGGGCAAATCAGGGTCGTCAAAGCAATGAGACGTAAATGGTACCATGTACCATCGGTCGCTTTTCGCGCCCTTTCGGACCGAGAACGTATCTTTCGGGGAAAGTATGGCTACGCTTTTGCGGGAAGAGCGTGCCTCTTGGGCACGAGCATGCCCTTTGGCGACTGCGTGCGCTTGGGTCGCTGTCTGCGCAGAGCAGGAAGATACGCTTTGGCAGCGAGAAGGCGAGACGATGGCGCGCACCAACAGCGCGCTCATGATGAGCATGGGCTCGGTCAATATGTGGGGCTTCTCCCCCGCCTTCGACGTGTGCGGGGGTGCGCCGCGGGCTGGCAGCGCGGTGGATGCAGACGAGGAGAAGGTATCGACGGCGCCGATCAATGTGTTGCTGGCGGCGCCGGCGGACGTTCGCCATGTGCTGGCCACCATTGCGCGTCGCCGCCGATGGGAACCCGCTCTGCGCCACCGGCCCGTGCACATTTACATATACGAGAAGGCGATCGAGACGCTCGCGCGCCACTTGCTGCTGCTACAGGTGGCGCGTGACGACGAGCTGCCGCTGCGCCAGCGCTGCAACACCTTCCTCGAGATTTTTGGCAATGCGCGAGTGCAGGTACATCATGTCGCGCCAAGTTAGTTTCTCGGTTAGATCGTGTTCGGAAGGAATGACTCGCGCTTTGCGTTGTCTGCAGGAGCGAACGAGCAGCTACATCGAAGAACAAGCCAAGCTGCTCATGGACTTGGTCTTCAACGAGCGGGGCCCGCTGGCTGGCTTGGTGGATCTTTCCCATCTCAAAATGCGCACGCAGGACGACCTCATCGACACCTTCAAGAGCTGGTTCCAGAACGTCAAGTTTGACGGTGCGGTCCGCTCGGACGCTCGTTCCCCCGATGAAGTTGTCATTGGCTACTTTGTGACCGTGCTCACCCAGTTCGTTGCTTGTGCGTTTCAGTCGACTCGCTGCGCGACCACCGCCTTCGCCACTACTACGAGGTCCGCTACGACTACCGCAACAACCTCATCGACTGGGACTACACGGTTCGTACTGCCTTTTGTCTTGCCTCGTGTGGTTCGGTGCGTCGGTATTTGCTGTCTCATGCCTGGAGTGCACTGCATGTCTAAACTTGCACGCAGATGGGGCTCAAGAAGATCAAGAACGCCAGCGTGATCCATATCCGTCAGTACCGCGATTGGCGGAACTCGGGCATTGCGTTTGAGTTCGGCGACCAAACATACACGGTGCCCAACCGCACAATGGCGGCGTATACAGAGGTGCATCCAGTTCCGCAGATATTGAGTGATAGCGCAGCGTAGCCAGAGCTGAACTATGATCGTTGTGCGTGTCCTGCTCTAGGCGAAGAAGAAGCGCCACGGGTCAGTTATGTGTCGCGGGCTCTGGACGGACATCATCATTGGCCCATTCATCTCGTTCGGCGTGCAGTGCGATACACCAAATGAGTTCGCCAAGCAGCTCTTCGAGATCCACAACAAGGGCACAGGGGTCGAGCAGAACCGCCACGTACGTGTCTGGGTTGTGTCCTTGGCTGAAGGCGAGGAGCTGACTAACGTGTGCTTGTGCCTGCTGTCGCTTCTGTGGATAGAACACTGCGGAGGTGGCGGTGTACAACATGCTCTCGTACCTCTACGAAATCGAGACGGGGGAGGTCTACAAGATGGAGAAGGTGCGTCGTTGCGCCTTGGGTTTTCATCACAGGCGACAAATCCGGCTTGCTCCAGTTGCCCGAGTGTGCTGGAGACTCGACGAATAACGCTCTTATCTCCGCCTTTGGTTCGGCAGGCGCACGACATCTTCAGCGGAATTGGCGACGTCGAGCGAGTTGAAGACAAAAACAGCAGCAATCAGTCTGAAAACGACACGACCCCTCGCTTTGAGGAGCTGGATGTCGAAACGAATCAACCGAAGGCGAACGAAAAGTACGTGCTGCACATGCATAATGCCCTCTTCATGGATGCCCTTGCACCCGACACTGACCGTATTGTCTGGTTTCACGCACATAAAGCGAGGTATCCAAGCAGGAGGATGCGGAAGCAGTGATGCAGCGCCGAACTCAGACGATTGCAGAGTCTTTCGACGGCGTCAAGGTGCGCCGTGCCTTGCTTGACGCGATAAACGGTCCTGGCATGGCATTGAAAGTCACACTTTGCAACTCGTTTCGGCGACCGTGCAGATTATCCCGCTGAGTGGGGACATGGAAGACATGTACACGAAAAAGCGCTACTCGCACCTCTTCGACCACGTCTTCCTCTCAACGCAGCAGTGCCACACGCTCCAGCCTCCGGACGACACGATGCAGCAGCCAGCAGCGTCTTTCACGAATATTCTGCAGGAAAATACGGCTGTGGACGTCGAGTCGTCGGTGTACGTGGCCCAGCCCCGTTACGCTATTGCGTGCTTCTTCTTGCTTCTAACGCTACATGCGCGTGCTGGGCGCACGCTCTTCGTAGATTCCTCTTGCCTCTCAAGGAAGACCAACGGGCCCTGTACGTAAAGAAGCTGCTGGAGTGGACGGCGCACCATTCGCTGGAGCCCACGTTCAGCTTTGCCGGAAAGCAGGAGCCCGAAAAGGAAGACATGATGGACATCAAGAACGCCGTGCTTCGATTCAGCTATGCTGGAAAGCAACAGTAAACGAGGGACGACACAAGGTCTCAGACGCATTCGCACGCATGAGGACAGGCTCAACCTGCGGGGCTTCTTGCATCGTTGACAAAGTCACAATCACACTTAGCGAATTGGTAAGCACTCTCATAAGTTCACCGCTCAGCTGAACATGTGTCGCTTGTTGGGACAGGGTTACTTGCCTTCGTTTACGCAGCCTTGGTACTCGTTCTGTCGCAACCAAGACCGATGCAGTGCACGGAGGCAACTCGCGCATGGCGATTGTTGTTCACCCTTGTTGCTCAAACTCACTCGAAGATCTTCCAGGTGAACACGGAAAAAACAAACGGCGTCCAGCAGCTTAGCGAGTGTTGACTTGCCAGGAACACCCACATGAAGAGTGCACCATATCGGCTATGAGAACACGGGTTGGTTTGAAAAGAGAGTGCCAGAGCGAGGATCGGACACCACGATTCGGTTTTCATACTGCGCTGATAGCAACGACCTTTGCTGTGCCTTGGTACAGCTCACATGGCCCTCGAAATGCATTCCTACAAGGGCATATCGTTGGCGTTAGTCTCTAAACCAGCATCGGACATCCCTCCTTCGTGGGAACTTCCAAGCCAA
>JAADYJ010000746.1:0-15356 GCA_023338205.1 Halophytophthora polymorphica
GCGGCCCAGAAGCGAGTCAAGCCAACGCACCAATCCAGCCAAATTGACCTCGATCGACTTCGCGCTTGCAGTTATCCGCCCTCGGCCCATATAGTGACTACTGCGGCATACCACGTCGCCACACTACTCCAGCACTGTGCCAAACAGGAGGCGCTTCGTGCAAGCACCGCTTACCAAGTCTCGCCGACGCTTGCAGCGTGCGAGCACATTGGTAACCAATGACGGCAACCTGCTAGCCGCATGCATAGGTGCGCCCTTGATTGTATGACCAGAGAGAGAGAGAGAGCATCAAGCCGGCAAGAGAGCAAACCCCAGTCCGCAATAGAGCAGCGAGTAGAGCATACGGCGGCTTGCAGTCCGCCTTCGCTCGCTGTCGCCTTCGCTCGCTGTCGCCTTCGCCAGCTGCATCAACTTGCAGCAGATCGGTCAGCGACTGGCCGTCCTTTACCCAATCAGCGCCCTCTCTCGAGCTAAATTTACCGTCCCCAAAACCTGTCGAAAACGCATACGGAGCCGTTGGCGACAAGGCTCCGCAATGCTCGCCCTGTCCAAAACGCCTCCACCCTTCTATACCCCTCCATATCGGATCCCCCATGCAAGTCACCAAAGAGACAGATGTGCCCGCCCCGCTCTTATGACGATGGCGACCCGAGAACGAAGGCGCTCTCCGCCCCGCATGGCGCTCTCGCATTCCCGCACCACACGCACAGCGCGCAGCTCCGCGTGGCCCCCGACTCGCTTCCCGACGCTCGCACCATGGCCCAGCAGCCGCGCGCCGACGGGCTGGACGGCTTCGTGCTGTATGACCGCAGCCTCGTGGAGTCTGGAGCGCCCGGCAGCGAGCAGCACTCGGCGCCCAGCATGCTGAGCCCGCTGTCGGGCTTCTCGAGCGGCGCGTCCTCGTCACTGCTCTACGGCGGCGGCTACGCGCACGGGGCCAGCTCTCGGCCGGCGCCGCCGCCGCACACGGCCATGCTGCGCACCAACTTTACGTCTGCAGCCAACGACCAGACCGCCGGACGCGCCAACGCCAACGCCGCAGCGACTGGAGCCGCGCACCGTCCGCCCGCAGTCCGCGTGGAAGGTGACGAGTACTCGCAGTCGCCCGACGCGGCGTTCCGAGACTTCCGCACGCCCATGAACGCGACCGCGAGGCCGTACATGGGCATGGGCGTCACGGCGTCGCAGCTCCACGGCACGCCGTCCAACCGCCGCATGCTGCTCATCCTGCTTGCCATCGTGCTGGGCGCCGTACTGGGCGCGGTGCTGCAGTCCGTGGAGCTGAACCCGACGGCAGCCGAGTGGATCATGACACCCGGGAACCTCTTCGTGCGGGCCGTGCAGTGCGTCGTGGTGCCGCTCGTGTTCGTGAACCTCGTGGTGGCCACGGCCGACCTGACGCAGCTGGGCCTGGGCCGTCGCCTCAGCGTGCGCGTGGCCGCGCTCTTCCTGCTCTCGACGCTCGTGGCGGTCGTGCAGGGCATTGGCATGTCCTTTGCCATGCACTCGCTCTTCGCGGCGCACTCCAACCACGCCAGCACGGCCAGCACGGACGCCATCTTCGGCATCCAGTGCGGCAACGGCTACTTCCTCGAGGCGGAGAGCAACGGCACGGTGTCGTGCTCGGCCTCGTCCGTGACGGGCCGCTCCGAGTTCGTGCTGGACGACGTGAACAGCGCCCTCGTGCGCAACTCGGGCACCACGGGCACGGGCACGTCCCTTTCCGACAGCGTGCTGGCCATTATCGACACCCTGGTACCGTCCAATATCATGGCGGCCTTTGTGGACAGCACGCTGCTGAGCATCGTGGCCTTCGCGCTGCCCGTGGGCGTGACGCTCGCGCATAGCTTCCACGGGCCCGTGGCGCTCAACCCGCTGCTCGAGTTCCTGCGCGAGGTGAACGAGACGCTTGTGCACATGGTCCACTGGGTGCTGCGCTTCACACCCGTGGCGGTCTTCAGTCTGCTGGCCGGCTCCTTCGCCACCTTTATGGAGGACGACGCCAAGCTGGCGCACCCGCTCACGCTGGCGCTCGAGATCACGGGCGCGCTGGCCGTCTCGGTGTTCGTGCACATGCTCGTGGTGCTGCCGCTGCTCTTCGTGCTCTTCACGCGCAGCAACCCGTTCCGCTTCATGCGGCACTTGCTGCCGGCCTATGTGTACAGTCTGGGCTGCTCCTCGTCCATGGCCACGCTGCCGCTGAGCCTCCAGTGCATCGAGAAGTCGCGAGAAGTGCCCAGCTCCATCATGCACTTTGTCGTGTCGCTGGGCGCGTCGCTGCACCAGCCCGGGACGGCCATGTACCTGCCCTTGATGGTTTACTACATGGCGGTCGTGGCGGGCCTGAGCGACGAGTTCACGGCCGAGAAGATGCTCGTGGTCTTCCTGGGCGCCTTCCTGTCCACGCTGGCGGCCGCGCCCATCCCGTCCGGGGCGCTCACGGTGCTCACCACGGCCTGGAACATGGCGCTGCCGGCCTATTCCATCCCGGACAGCCTCTACACGCTCGTGGTGGCTGTCGACGTGCTGCTGGACCGCCTCGTCACGCTCTGCAACGTGAACGGCCAGGCCGTCATGTGCCGCATGGTCTCGCACCACATGGACCAAGTCGCGCTGGGAGAAGCCCTGTAGCTCCTCAAGCCACCGCGAGCCGCTCGCTCGCTCCATCTAATGTACTGCCTGCTTTTTGCTTGCCACATCGGTCTCCATGTATCTTCTGGGTTGTGTCACAAGCGGGCCCACATGGCTACATGTACGTGAGAGTTGGGTACGTGTCACTCTATCGGAATAGTGGCCGCGAGACCTGACCCTGCTTGTGTCCAAACCGCAATTCACCACCATGGCACGCCGAGATGAGGTGGATCTGCACGTGCGCTTCCTGGAAGGCCGCGCCGTGGAGTTTTCGCTGCGGCGTGCTGTGTCTGGGCGCGGAGGTTTCGGTGTGCTGTGGTGGAGCTCCGTCGCATTCGCTTGTGGCGCGGGCGCCGTGCTCCTAGCGTCGCACAAGGCGCCACCCGAGGTCGCACGCACGGCCACAGCTCTGGCGGTGGGGCTGGCCGTGCTGGCAGCATGGTCGTATCGCTCTTGGGGCGCCGTCGTCGTCTCAGGTACATGCTGCGCTTCTCCCTTGTGGCTCGGGGCTCCATTGTGCGGGTGCGGACTGACTGGATGCACGACAGAGTCCATGATGGTCATGCCGTGGCAAGGTGTCACTCTTCTCCAATGCCGCCGTAGTGGCGCCACCTCCAGAAAGGTACGACCACGAAGATGGTCTTCTAGTTTGCAAGGACCCCCGCACCTTGTCGTTGACTGTAGCAAGGACACGACTCATCACCAGAGCCTCCGGGACTTCTCTTCCGCCTCCGTGGACGTGTGTGATCCCTGCGCATAGGTCATTGACAGGTCGACACTCTGTGGCGTGGCGGTGAACGAGGCCATCACCTTCTCCAACGTGGTCTACTCGCTGGTCTTCATGGTAGACGGCCAGGACGACATGGTGCCGGCTTTCGAGGTCCGTACTGGAGTGGGTGGCCCTGCAACAGCAAGCGGTTCCAAAAGGGATACGAAACGCAGGGCGTGGGTGGCAGAGAGAAATACCTGACAGGCTTCTTGTTTTGCTGTGCTGGCTGGTTCATTGACGCTGGCGGAGCAGACGTTCCGGCCGCGCATCGCAGTGCTGCAGGAGATCTACAAGGAAACCAAGTCGCGGCTCTTCCCGGATGACGAAAACGACGGCGGTCAGATGCGTCTCCCCAAGCAAGTCGTAGCCGCCTCGAGCTCATGACTTGAGTGCAAGTACGTGGCATCTCCACTCGTTGAGTGTCCACGGCCAGTCGAAGCACTTGCTTCGCGGTTGTCCTCCATTGTCTCCTCGTTCTTGTCTGTCTGGTCTCTATCCACAGCAGCACCTCATTGTCCACGTTCCGGGCTCGGAAAACCCATGCAGTCCACCAGTGTCCACCAGTGTCCTCCTTACATGAGGCGGTTGCGAATGTCCTCCAGCTTCTTGAGCACCTCGGCCGGCGTGCGGTCCAGGTCTTCGGCCACGCTGGCCTGCTTGTCCGCGCTGAGCGAGACGAACTGCTCGCACAGGTCGCCGTCCGTGACGTTCTTCACCGGGATGAAGTACGAGCGGTACGACAGGTGGTCGCGGCCACAGAGCGGCGGCCGCTCCTGCCGCATATACATCTCCAGGTGGGTGTAAAAGTCCACGTCTTCGCGTGACGTGAACGGGATGAGCGCACCGATCCGGCCCGTGACGGTAGCGTAGAGGATAGCTTCGATACCGCCCGGTACCAGGTTGGTGCGCGTCATGGAGGTCACCACGTCGCCCACATGGAACTGCGCCACCTGCTCCAGTTTGTTGGGCGCGCCGTTGAGCAGCCCCGAGTCCCACAGGATGCGGTTGCCCGTTGGGTTGTCGATCTCGTCCGACACTTCGGACGGCAGGCGGGACACAAACACGTTGCCGAATTTGTCGCCACCCGCGAGCGTGTCGTAGTCCAGCAACACGCTGCTCGTGATGAACCGCGGCACGCAGTCGTCCGCAAAGATCACGAGCTGGTTCTCGTCCTTCTTGTACTTGACCAAGTGAAAGGACTCGTGCATGTCAGACGCGTAGATGCGGTCCCCCGCCGCCTTGAGCTCCACCAGGATGGACGGGAAGTTGCGGTTCTCGCACTTGCGCAGCATCTTCTTCTTGCCCAAGTCGTAGATACGCAGGGCCTTGCCCACGGACACGAGGAGGCGGCCCTGGAACTCACACATGGCGTGCGGAACGCCATCGATCTCTGTCGTGTGGACCAGCACCAACTGCACGCCTTCCACGACGCGGTACACACGCAAGAAGCCCGTCGTCGCCGTCGCCTGCGAGTGCAACTGCATGCTCTTGACTGTGCCAACGATGACAAACACCTCGCCACCGCGGTCGTGGAATACACAGGTCGCCATGCTTCGAGCCCGCTCGTCCACGTCCAGCTCTTCGCAGACCACGGTCTGACACGCTACGGGGTCGAAAATCCGCACGCAGGAGGCCCACTTGCCCTTCTCGGCCGGCACCGGGCCGCGCGGGAACAGCAACGCATCATTCATCTCGTCCTCGTCATCTTCTTCATCCTCCTTCATCGTCGCGCTTTGCACGTCCGGGATCTGAAGGCCGTGCTCTCTCTTGTACGCCGCACCAAACTCGTTGTGGTCGCTCTCAATGACGACCAGCCGCCGCGAAGGACCGTGCACGACCGCCTTGCGCGGCGTGTACCGGAGGTTGCACTTCTGCTGGTTAAACGTGTCGCCCAGCTGCTCGAGCGTCAAGATCTTCATGCCTTCGCTGGTGAGCGCCACAATGCCGCCTGGGCACTGCTCCGAGTTGAACGAACTCGCGTAGGACAGCAACTCGCACGACAGCGGGGTGAGATGCCGCCGCGTCTGGTGGAAGTACGAGAGCCACGAGCGACTCGAGAGAGCCAAGATGGACCGCTTCCCTTCCACGGCCACGCGGAAGAGCTTGACCGGTTTGGCCCCAAGGAAGCGCGAGCGCGAGTCCGTGAGCGTAGCCGTGATGGGGTCGATGCGCGACTGCTGCATCACGCCGTTGTCCAGTCCGATGCTCAGGAAGAGCGACTGCGACGAGTGCTCTGAGCCGGGCGTGGCCGGCTCGTTCTGCAGCGGCGAGAGGCACAGCGTGTGCGGGTGCGACGTGAGCGCCAACGTCGATTTTTGCCGGAAGAGGTCGTTCGGGTCCAGCGACAGGATGCGAACCGTGTTGTCCCAGCTGCCAACCGCAAGAAACTGGAAGCGCTGCCGACCTTCAGGGACCTCTCCGACGTCGAGACTGCAGACCTCGAAGCCCAGATCGAGCTTGCCTTTCTCGGCCAACTCGCCCGCCTGGCCCAGCTCAAAGTAGATGATCTCTCCGCCAGCGAGAGAGATCACCACCTGCCGCGAGTTGGCGGCGCAGTGCTCGATCACCTTCTTGCCGGGCGCCTTCCACTCCGTCACGGGCTGGAACTTGGGCACGTGACGGATCCCGTTCTGGTGGATCTGCAGCTTCGAGTCGTCTTCCAGCAGCGCCACGAGCAGAGACCCGTGGTCGCGCAGGAAGCCCGACTTGGCCACTTCTTCCACCGTCTCGCCCACCTCGAGCACTAGCGTCGCGTCTTCGAAACTCACCACGATGTACTTGTCGAACGGATCCGCGTACGACTCCTTCAAGCACCAGACGGACTTGGCCACGCCGGGCAACGCACTCGCAGCCATCTCGGTGATGGGCAGTCCGTGACGCAGCACGCGCATGGACGAGCGGTTGTTGCCGCCGCACAGCGCGTACATCTGCGGCGTCTGCTCGTTGGCCAAGTCGTCCACAAGCAGCTGCGTGATAGGGCTCAGACTCGGGGCGGAGCTGGCCATCGCCAAGTTCTTGAGCTTGCGCAGCGGGAACGTGGGCGCCACGCTCGGATCCATGGCCAGACTGGAGCAGTGCGCCGTGTCGTCGCCTTCGCCGATGCTCAGGAACTGGAATAAATAGTGGTTGGACAGTTCGGACGCGCACAAGAGCAGCCCCGTCTTGGTGATACACATGGAGGCGGCCACGGGTACCGTGTCGAAGAACTGCATCTTGATCTCCTCCACCGTGTTGCCCGCGTAGTCGAGCGAGATCTTGTACAGGTCGCCCAGCTCCGACTGTAGCAGCACGAAGAAGAGGTCGCGCTGCTTGTGGGTGGCCGCAGACACAATCACAATGGCGCGCGACTCGCCCTCGCGCCGCGGGATGGCGCACGTGAGCTCCGGGTGACCCTCGTTCTTGTACTGCACCGTGTTCTCGCCCAGCACGAGCACGCCGCCAGGGCCGTCGCTCCCACCAGGGACCGCCACAAGCTTATTCGCACTGCGCACGACCTGCTCGCTCCATCGGCGCGTCACGTGGTTGAGCCCCAAGTCCAGTTCGTAGTATACGAGCGTCTTCACGGCTTCGCGGACGGCCTCACCGCTCGGGTCGGCGTCTGCTTCGGCGTAGTCGAGCTCCAGACAGGCGAAGATGGGGTTCTCGAAGCCCACGTCGATGCCCACGAGGTCAAAGTGGATAGCGTTGGACCGGTGCGCCTCGAGCGGCGACGAGATGGTCAGCCGGCTGGACGCGTCGCGGTTCATGACGTACACGAGCTTCTGCTTCTCCACGGCACCCACCATGATGGCGCGGCCCTTGGGGTCCACGGCCAAGTACTGGCCGGGCGTGATGCGACGACAGCCCGTCTTGCCGTACGTCTCCGTCTGCCGCGCCTCGAACTGGTTCGTGGCCGCGTTCACCTCCAGCACCACGATCTTGCCCGAGTCGGAGCCCAACACCACGTAGTCGTGGTCTCCGCCCGTGAGGCGGAACGGGTGCAGCGCGCGGATGACGCCAAAGACCTCCGTGGAGATGACCACCTCCAGTCGGCCGGCCTCGTCGGGCCGCAGCAGCTGCAGCACGTTGCCACGCGCCACCACGAACTCCTGCGCCTGCGCCGCCGAGAAGTTGCCGTACACCGCCAGGTTGATGCCCGACGGCGGCTGCAGCGTCAGGTTCAGCAGATGCATCTTGTCTGGTGCTCGCGTCTACGAAGCTCGTCCGTTTCTCGGCCTGTTTCGCGCCGAAATCCGCCGCGAGATCTGCTGCGTGATGACCGCCGTGTGCACGTTACGCTCCTGTGCGTGTCGCCTGCCTGCCTGTTCTGCTCGTGCGCCTAAGACGCCTGCAAGTGTCGCCGCGCCCGCCTTCACTTCCGCTGCCGCCTGCTGCTTTCCGCTTTGGCGCGGTCTTCCAGTCAAAAAGGGGGGCGCCCGGAGTGATGGTCGATATCTTGACCGCAGACTCGAGGCTTTTCCCCTGGGTTCACAGTGGTTGACTGACTGAAGCGACTTCCGTTACGGCCCTACAAGGCCAATATCCTAATTCCTTTAAACAAAATCGACCTTGTAAGACATAATTTGGAATATGAGGGGCTAGTTTTGAGATATTCATGAAATGACGTGCCCTTTGCTTCACCTCGGGCAGAATCGAAGAAGCGCACGTCCGTCATGCCGATCATCACCTTCGTCGCGCGCGTCTCGGACGGCATGCTGCTGGTGCGTACACGCCGCTGCTGCGCTCCTCTTGGCTTATGACGCGCTCTCCTTCCTCTGGTCTTCATTTTCCGCCTCTGCATGCGCTCCTCCAACCCGTAGATCCCGCGTTCTGACCCTGTTTGATCGTGGTATGGTGCTTGTACCTGTGTGGACGTTCCCGACGTTAGGTGGCCTCTATGGAGTCCATTGGCGACGCCAGCGGCAGCCTGGACACGCACAAGCAGCAGGTAAGCAACTTGGAGGCCCGTACACGCCCTTATCTGTGGTTAAACGCCCTCGGACGCAGTCAACGACAGCGTAAATGTCCGTAAACTGACTTCAAGGCTTCCTTTGGCGACGTTATCTTGCTCTGACACTAACGTCACAGGCCAAGCAGGTCATGAAGCGGCTGGACCAGCGCTCCCCCACGAAGTGCAGCATCGAGTCGGGCGCCTACACGTTCCAGTGCGTTGCCTTGGACCCTCCAAGCCGGTCCACCAGCTCGTCTTCACGTGACTAACGTCTTCTCGACACCTTGCTACCTCAGCTACCTGATCCAGGAGGGCGTGTGCTACCTGACGCTGGCGGACCGCGGGTTCCCGAAGCGTCTGGCATTCTTGTACCTGGAGGAGATCCACGCGGGCTTCGTGGAGGAGCTGCAGCGCGACTGCGGCGGCGCCAGCGACTGGCGCGACGTGGTAACCACAGTCGCTCGCCCGTACGCCTTCATCAAGTTCGACAAGTTCATCCAAAAGAAGCGCAAGGAGTACGCGGACCCCAACTCGTCACAGAACATGCACCGCCTCAACGACGACCTGGCAGACATCCACAACATCATGCGCAAGAACATCCAGGAGGTGCTCAACCGCGGCGAGCGCGTCGAAAGTACGCTTCTACTGCCATGTTCGTCGTCTTCTTCGCGTGCTTTGACGCGTGAGCGGCCCACTAATCGCTGCTGTTTCCTGCTGTAGACGTGTCGCGCATCTCGTCCAACCTGGCGGACCGGTCCAAGGACCTCAAGTGGGGCGCCAAGAAGCTGCGCATGCAGGCCATCTACCGCCAGTACGGGCCCATTGTGGCCGTCGTGCTCTTCGTGCTCTTCGTTATTTACATCAAGTTCTTCTAAGGCCCAGCAGGTCTCTCCCAGGAGCACATGGGAATACCAAGTACGAGCATGAAGAACCCGTTCCGACGCAGCTCCTTCCGTAGCCGCGTGATGGGCCAAGGGCGAGACGACCTCGCGGTCCTTTCGACTGTCTTCTCTGAATCTAGAAGCACGTGGAGACCGGCTGATCTGCATAGATACGTCTTGATGATCTCCATTAGCTTACTTTGTTCCTGTCCAAAGGATATACGGAGAGGTGGTACACTCTCCTGCCTTCTCACTGTGCGTATGGTCGTGGCTCGACGTGTACTTACTGCCACGTGAAGGTCTGGATAGCGCCCTGCGGGATGACTGTGTCCAGCGCCACGTCGCCCACTTGCAGCTGGAACTCGGCCGGCTCCGAGTTCTCGTTCATCACCACCAGCACCTTCTTGTTCTCCGGCGTCACGAAGGCCGACGCCTGTACGAACGAGTACCCGGCCGTCACGCACTGCTCGGTGGTTGAAGCGTCCGAACGCATGGTGCCATCCTCGGTGTTGAACGTCCACTGCTGGTGCGGTACGATCTCCGCTTCGCACAAGTCGGCCGTGACACGCACACCGTCCTCCGTCGAGCCGTGGTTGAGTGACAAGCAGTAGTCGTCGATGCGAATACGACGCGTGTCAGCTTCGAACGACCACGTCTGCGGCGTGTAGATGCACTCCACCAGCATGATCTGGTGGCCCTGCTCTGGGACGTCCACCAAGTTCATACAGAAGTCCGTGCCCGAGATCTGCATCTTGTTGTCCTCCGTCACGTGGATCTGCTGACGTGAGCTGCCGTCGCAGGCCGCTAGCATCGACGGGTACTCCACGAACAACTGCGCGTCTCCAGGAGCCTTGAACTGGGCCGACACCTGCGTCTTCACACGGTGCGAGCCGGTTGGGATGAAGCGCGAGAAGTGCTGGATGAAGTAGAACATGGGCTGGATGGAGAAGTCCGTCTCGTCCTCCGTCATGATGAGTGGCGCGTCACAGACATTACCCTTCTTGTTTGGTCCGCCCTTGTGGTCTAGGATGAGGTTCCAGTCCACCCAACCCACGGCGAAGTTGTTGAGGTCCGTCATAATGTCGTGGCCATAGCGCTGGCCCCGGAACCACGCCTGGTCTCCATGCGCCACCCCTGGGCAATTGGCGCTCTCTGTGGCGAGCATGAAGCGTTTCTCGTCCACAAAGTGCGTGTCGTTCAGCCGCTCGTGGTACTTGACGCCGTCCATGACGCGCGCGTTGTCATTGTACCAGTGGAACGCCATGCCGTCCACGTACTGGGCCGCCGTCGGGTGGTTGTAGATCTCTTCCGCCCACTGCCGAACGCTCTTGCGGTTGTGATCGAAGACCATGAGCGTCAGTTCCGGGTGGTCTCGCTGCAGCACCGGACCGAGGAAGTCACCGATGAACTCGGCTTGATACTCGGCCGTATACACGCAAGCCTCCCACGGCGCAGCGAACTCGGGCTCATTCTGCGGCGTGAGGCCCCAGAACGACACGTCGTGATGCTTGTAGGCCGAGATGAACTTGGAGAAGTAGAGCGCCCAAGCCGCGCGAGCGTCGTCCTTGAGCCCCAACGGCTTGGCCGAGCTCAGCATACTGGGCGTGTAGTCTGAACTGGCACGCTTCATCCAGGCGGGAGGGCTCCATGGCGCCAGGAAGAGCTTCATCTCGGGCACGCGCTCCAAGGCGCGCTTGATGAACGGGATGAGCACTTCCGTGTCGTGGGAGACGTCCAGGTCAAAGTTCTCCAGCTGCACGTCGCCCGTCACGTTGTCGTAGTTGTACGACGTGACGGAGAAGTCACAAGAGCCCATGGGCACGCGCCCGAAAGTGTATGCGCTGCCGTTAGTCTGGTCAAAGTAGAGCGCGAGCACTTGCTCCTGCTTCTCACGCGACAACTTGGCGAACTGCAGCGCCGACGCCTCCGTGAAGGCGCCTCCGAAGCCCAGGATGCTCTGGTACTTGGTGTCCACGTCCACGCGTACCGTGGACGCTGCGCTTCCGTCCGCCTTGCGCGTCCAGTGCAGGCCAGTCACGGGCTGCATCATGGCCGTCGCATTGTCCAGGTATGAACTCTGGAAACAGGTCACCTCGGTCCCCAGCGCCGGCGCGGCCGCCACCACTGGCGCCGTCACGTGTGGCCTGGCCGTCTGCACCGCCGTCTGTGCCGCTGGCGACGGCGGCAGCGTCACGATGCCCAGTACGGACAAGGCGCCGCCCACCGCCAAGACCACGGCGCCCCACTTGAGGTCTGCGCGTCGTCGCGCCGTGCGCGCGCTCAGACGATCGTCGCTAGCCAGGGAGGCCGTGCCGTAGGCGGACATAGTGCAGGAAGAGCGTGTGCACACGCGCGTAGCTCCAGGGGGACGGGAGTGGCGCCACAACCACCAGTAGGCGAATGCGCTTGCCGACCTGGAAGCGGTCGAAGTGCTACTTGCCTGGCGGATTGAAGACTGGCGGTGTATTCCCGGCGTGGCGGCTTTGCTCAGCCGTCGGACAGTGTGAAATTAATACTTTGGGAACAGTAATGCAGATTATTGTATGGAGGCCAGTCTTTCCAGGTGTGACGGTGCCTGTGGGATATGATATTAGGCACTTGGCAAAGTGTCCGACAACGAGTGCGACACCGCACGCCTGGCGAGTCAGCACTTGGGGCAAATCATTTCCCCCCGGTTATTTCCTACAGTCGTGCGCTGAGTGGCTGAAATCCGCGTGAGACTCGCGCTAAGTGGCCAAAACACCGTGGCGTTGTGCTTCCGGAGGAATCTTGCGCGCGAGAAATCAGCGCCGCAAAGGCAGACGTTTACGACTCCAGGCCTCACCGCCATGTTTTCGTTCCCCATACTGGATGCAGTGGCGCCTGTGGGGGCTCTATTTGCCTGCAAGGCGTGCAGCCTCCTGCTATCCTCCGCTTCCGCGCGGCTTCAGAATGCGCCATCATCACGGCGTTAGTGATGTTAGTGACGTCTCCAACTTCGTGTTTGTAAGCTCCCCTAGTCCTTCACTACATCCTCGACATCCTCCGGTCCGTGAAAGGTCGCGCGCCGAAGAGCTCCACCGTGAACATGGACCGCGCCAAGGTACGCCGCGCTACAGCTCGCTCTGCTTCTCCCTGTGGCCTGCAGCCACCACTACCAGCGGCGGCATGCTCTAGGCTGCAGCACCACCGCGCTCTGACCTCCATCGCGGGCTTGTGGCGCCTGTAGTCCTCAATGGAGCCCAAGGTCTCTTCCAAAGACATCTGGATGTTGGTGTCCACGATGGAAGATCCGCAGACAAAGCAGCAGCAGCAGCGCCAGGCGGAGGCAGCGGAAGGGGCCGCGGTCGAGAGACCTGAGAAGCTTGCGGCGCCCGAGGAGCGCGACACGTTCACGCTCTTTGTAGGCCCGCGCGGCGCCGGCAAGAGCTCCCTTACGGCCAACTTCCGCAACTCGTCCAAAACCGAGGAGATCAAGCCCACCACGGCGTTAGACTACCTCTTCGTGCGTCTGCGCGGCGGTGGGAAGTCCGCTGTGGCGCACATGTGGGAGCTGGCGAGCACCAAGTGCGTTAGTGAGATGATCCGCGTGCCCTTAGCGCCCGAGAGAGTGCTGAACGGCGCGTTGGTCATCGTATTGGACCTGTCGACGCCCGGAGACGTCGTTCCCGCGCTTGTCCAGTGGCTTACGACGCTGTACGCCGTAGTAAGCGCCGTGCTACGACAGAAGGAGAAGAACCCCGTGGACAAGCTGGCAGTGGACGTCCTCAAGCGGGAGGCCATGGCGCGCTATGGCTCGGCGCATCCGGACAAGGACGAGGTCACGCCGCTGCCGCTGCCCGTCTTGGTCGTGGGCAACAAGCTGGAGACGTTCCGCGACGAAGACTCGGTCAAGCGCAAGGGCGTGACACAGGCCGTGCGCTACCTGGCGCACATGTACGGCGCCAGCGTGCTCTTCACTAGCGCCAAGGACAAGACACTCGTGACGCAGTTCCGCAGTGTGATGAAAGGCTTCGCCTTCCGCGCCATGGCCCGCGGCGCCAGCAAGGAGGTGGACCCGGCCAAGCCGCTCTTTGTGCCAGCGGGAGCGGACCTCTTCGAGGACATTGGCGTGCCCAAGAGCGCCGGCTGGAGACAGGACCGCTTCACCAAGGACCAGCACGAGGACAAGGCGCGCCAGTGGATCAAGATCGCCAGCGAGTACTACCCGCCGTCGGGCGAGATCCATGATACCACAGCTACGCAGCGTGAGCTAGAGGAGCGCGACGGCAAGGACGAGGACGAGCGGCCCGAGAATCTCTTCCCGGAGGCCGCTATCGACCGCGCGCGGCAGCAGAAACGGTGAGAATTTGCGACGGATATGGAGATTGCGGAGGAAGGTGGAGACTGACCCACTATTGCTGCGGCTGGGCGTGGATGTGGACAGGGAGGAGCTGCGACGGTACCGTGAGAGCCGCCGCAAGACGCAGGAGAGGAAGAGCCGAGCCGCTTGATTCCGTGGCACGACGTCAGGCCTCGCCAAGCTCCATCAAAGTGTAGCCATCTCTACTTTGCTGGCGCCCCTTGATGGTCCTGGAGCTCTTATCCGCCAATGTACGCGCTTTCTTCCACATTTCGGCCAATGCCAGGACGCCTCAGGTTCGATTCGCTTGGGTATTGGCTGACTTTGGCGCTGATGCTGAGGTGAGCCGACCGGCATTGCGCCAATGAACAGGCACTTGAGACCTTTTCATCCAGTGTCTGCACGCCTGCCGTCATCTCTGAGCGCTGATTCGCCAATAGTCGTTGCTTTTGCCCCGGAAAACAGCCCCAAGGGGGGAAGATTTCCCGAAGATCCCAGAGCGAGAACGAAGAGGGGAAAGCAAGCAGAGCAAAATGGACTCCGTGTTCGGCATCGTGGGCAAGGACTTCGTGCTGCTGGCCGCGGACTGCAAAGTGGCGCGCAGCATCCTGGTCTACAAGGACGACGAGGACAAGGTGCGTGCACTCGTGCCGCTCTGGCGCCGTAGCTCGCTCTCTCTCGCGCGCTACGGGCATCTAAATCGACGCCCGGATCTCGCTCTTCACGCATAGTGGCGCCTTCATATCTCTTGTGGCTGACGTAACGGCTTGATGCGGATGACGAGCAGGCCGTGAACCTAGATGAGCACAAGGTAATGGTGGCCTCGGGCCCGCAGAGCGACCGCATCGCCTTCGGGGAGTACATCCAGAAGAACATGAAGCTCTACGAGCTGCGCAACGGCGTGACGCTCAACGGCCCGGCCACCGCCAACTACGTGCGTGGCGAGCTGGCGCGCTTCTTGCGCAAGGCGCCGTACCAGGTGAACCTGCTCATTGGCGCCGTGGACGCCGCCGACGCCGAGCACCCGGAGGCCAAGGCCACGCCCAGCCTGCACTGGATCGACTACCTGGGCGCCATGGTCAAGGTGAACTTTGGCGCGCACGGCTACGGCGCCAACTTCACGCTCTCCATCTTTGACCGCGAGTGGAAGCCCGACCTCGAGCTGGACGAGGCCAAGAAGATCCTTAAGATGTGCCGCGCCGAGCTCGACATGCGCTTCCTCGTGCGCAACGGCCAATGGGCCTACACGGTACGTGCCGACCGCCTCCTTGTCGCTGTATTGCGTCCTTCTTGCGTAGGAGTGGTAGCGTCGGAGCGGGTTTACTGACGCGCTCTATGCGTTGATTTTGTGCTCGGGGTTGGCTGCTGGCTGGATCTGTGCGTGTAGCTCATCGACGCGGACGGAATTCACTCGGTGAAGGTGGAGTAAGACCCGGTCAAGGCCGGCCTGCAGGCTAGCGAGTTGCTCCAGCGCGTCAGTCTCAAAACAAGGACGAGAACGCGAGCGAGCCACGTAAGCAAATGGCTTTGGGGGTGATTTCTTTGCTGGGTTGGTACTTTGCTGGGGAGAATGGCGTCGTTACTGTGGCATGGAGCAGCTCAAGGTTTAGGCTGCAACGGACGCCTCGGAGCCCTGCGCCTTGTGCACGTGCACGCGCAGCGGCTCCTTCATGGGGAGCGAGATGGAGCGCACGTACGTCACGTGCTGCCCCGGCGCCAGGTGGAAGTGGAAGCGGCTCAGCAGCGTGGCCAGCACCACCTTCATCTCCAGCATGGCCAGGTTCATGCCCACGCACATGCGCGGGCCCGCCAAGAAGGAGTTGA
>JAADYJ010000747.1:0-15356 GCA_023338205.1 Halophytophthora polymorphica
GCTCCATGCGTGTCCCTACGGCCGAGTGGGCTTGCCCTAGGGGCGGAAGCCTGCAGCGTATGCCATCGGTCTGGTCACTCCAGCAGTCCTCTTCGCCGCACAGCTTCCTAGCTTCCTACCGGATCGCTCATTCTCGAAGACACCTCGAGCTCCAAACATCATCCTCCCGATCGCACCACACGACCCCCGGCCCAAGGACTCCCCCAGCCTCCTAAATATGCCGACCACCAGCAAGACGGTTCTCATCACGGGCAGCACGCGCGGCCTCGGCCTCACCTTCGCCCAATACTACAACAAGGCGGGGTGGAAGGTCATTGGTACGGCGCGGGCCAACAGCAACACGGACAAGGTACGCAGCTCTAGCACCACCCTGGCCGTAAGCCTCTCTGGCTACGCTGTTAGCTATGTTGTCGTGCTGACACTAGGCTTCGTCGTGCTACATGCACATCCCATACGTGCAAATAGCTGAAGGCGCTCGCGCCGTTCAAGATCGTCACCATGGACACGGCCGACGAGGCTTCCATCCTCGAGGCGGCGCAGCAGTTGGAGGGCGAGCCCATCGACCTGCTCATCAATAATGCCGGCATGGGCATTCCCTCGGCGCTGACCACGCTCACCAAGGACGACGTGATGAAGCAGTTCGAGGTGAACACGCTCGGGCCGCTCCTTGTCACACGCGCGCTGCTGCCGAACTTGCAGGTCGCGGCCAAGGCGAACGGGCAGGCCACCGTCCTGCAGCTCTCGTCTTTGTTGGGCAGCATTGCCTTCAGCGCGAGCGAGAACACGGGCATGCTTCGTGCCCATTACGGTTACTGCACCTCCAAAGCTGCGCTCAACATGGTGAACGTCTCTCTGTCCAAGGACCTGCGCGAGAGCAACGTGGCAGCTGTGGCGGTGCACCCTGGATACGTGAACACGGACCTGACGGAGGGAAAAGGCACGGACGACCCCGTGGACAGCGTGGCGGCCGTGGCCAAGGTGGTCGAGACGGTGACGATGTCGGAGACGGGCAAGTTCTTCAACTACGACGGCAAGGAGCTGGCGTGGTGATCGCCGCGCAGGACAGTGCAGGCAGCCAGTGGACCAGTGGACGCTGGAGGACTCTGACGGAGTCGGGTTTGGCCGGTCAAACGGCTTCCTGGGTCTCGAGGATGTGGTCGCCGCTTTGCAGTTGTGCTGTATGGTAGCGCTCGTTTTGCTTGTCTCAATCGCATGCTTTCCCTTTCAACAAGTGCACTTCACTGAGCTTGTCCACGCAAGTCGATGCAGCAACCCCTTCCCAAATGGAGCTCTGACAAGTCCGGCCCGCCGGGTCTGTCGGAGGCAAAGGCGGAGACTTTGCCTGGTGTGGGCCTTACTCGCAGCAAGTACGAGCAAGCTGCTTCGTGATAGTGTCGTCTTCACCCAGCTGCGGCAACCGTGTTGTTCGCTGTGAGGACGCGCAGAGGCTCCAATAGCCGCCACGCCGGCCAGGATGCCGTGCGCTTTGCTCGGTGCGACGCCAGCCAGGTCTCGGACACGGTCTGCACGGGTTGACGGACTGCAATCCAGTCGGGAGCTGCTCGAGGCTGGCGACGAGGAGTCCGATCCTCGCTTCTCGGGCCGGACACAACTTCTGACTGGATAGTCCGAGCGCACGTGGCAGTGCCGGGCCGGCCCCATGTGCTGGTCACTCGAGACTCCATTGACTCCGCTGACGCGTCCGAGAGATAGATAGGACGGGAGGCGATCTCCATGCCATCTGTGCACGACGTCACGGGCCGCCGGCAAAGGGCAGACGGCTTGCGAAGCCCTGCAAGTGAGCTTCTTGGTCGGAGACACGGGGAATATCCGGGTTGGATTCATCCCGTGCTGTGGTAGCCGACATGACCTTCCGCAGGTATATGCTATGTCACAGGTGTTTTCAGACCCGGGCTAGGCAGCATCTGGTCAAGAGAGATATTCCATACGAGATGGGTATGCCATTACCAAGGTATGCGCCTTTCCCGGCTGTCAAGCTCTCGAGATGCAAAAGTTGAAGGGAGACCACGCACTTGGCGGTTGGTCGCTTGCCCAGGTCGGCCGGCCGCAATGGAGCCGCCGCTGGCCATCCCAGTTGCACTCCCGTCCCGCAGCGCGCACACGTCGAGCCACAGACAGGAAGCGAGCCATGACTGCGGCGGTGGCCGGCTACCTGGCCAAGCGCGGGCAGCACGTGAAGCTCTGGAAACGGCGCTACTTCACCTTTGCGGACGGTATGCTGGTCTCCCGCAAAGACGACCGCTTCAGCTCCAAGGTGCTGAGCGAGGACCGCGTCTTCGACGTGCTCTACTGGGGCGGCCGGCCGCACGGGCTCTGTCTGCGGCTGCGCTGCGGCCGCAGCCTCTACGTCACGGCGCGCTCCGAGGCCGAGGCCACGCGCTGGCACGACGCCGTGGAGAGCTACCTGCGCGAGCAGCAGCAGCTGGAGGACATGCGGCGCCTGCTCTGTCGGCAGCAGCTGCCGGCCATCCGCGAGTCCGTCAGCGAGGCCAGGCTCGTGGACTGAGTGAGCGGCGCCAGAGCCGCCCGCACTTCCTCCACCACGTCACTTCGACGTCGTCGGCACCGCAGACTCGGTCGAACCGCCGGCTGATTCGGCCGCGGGCGGGTCGGGTTCTGGTCTGCAGACGGGTTTCAACCTTCGGAACCCACCCGGCGTGGATTTTTCACTTGATTTATTAAAGTCGTCAGTCGCTGGTGAGCGGGTGGGTGGGTGGGTGGGTTCGAAACGACCCGCAAAAACGGCGGTGCGGCGCAGACCCGCGCAGCAGTCTCATTCCGGCTTTTGCCTGCAAGAGCTCAGCCAGTCCAAGTCCCCGCCGCCGCCGCCGCCGCCGTCGCCACCTTCGCCGTCCCGCGTCTCCACCCCCACCTCCGTGTGCGCTGCTGCTGCTGCTGCTCGGAGTGAGATCGTAGACTGGTGCTAGGCTCTAGACTCTAGGCTGTAGGCTGTAGGCTGTAGGCTGTAGACCCAAGTCTGCGCCTTGCCGACGGCGATAACACGCTTCTGGAGATCGTTCTCTCGGACTTGTGTTGCTCATGGCGTTTTCCGCGCCGTCAAACGCTCGACAGGACGCCGCGCCGCGCTTTGGCGCGGCTGGGCCCGCTGTGGGCCGTGCCGAGTTCTCCTTCGGGGGTCGGGGCACCTCCGCTTCGACGCCGTCAGCCAGCACCGGCTTCAGCTTCGTCAGTGGTGCGAACAGCACTGCTGCTCCTCCCGCTAGCACTGGTAGCACCCACTGGGGAGCTGTGGGTTCGTCCAACGCTTCCTCAGCCCACACGAGCCCCTTCGGTCGCGTGTCTAGCACCGCCAGCAGCTTCACAGAGACTGGAGCTGGAGGTCTCGCCGTGTCTTGGAAGTCCTCGGGTCCGTCGTCGAGCAGCTCTGGCTTTGGCCAGCTCAGTGCTCGCTCGAAGGATGCCAACCCCTTTGGCCGAGGCACGAGCTCGTCTGCTCGCTTTGTCTGGCCGTCCTCGACGCTGTCGACGCGCGACTCGCCCTTCAACAGCGTGCCGACAACGCTGCCTGCTCCTTCTCCGGGACGCTGGGGGTTCGCTAGCGTTGATCACGTGACGCCAGTCTCGCAAGGCGGCTCTGGGTTCCACGTCAGCCCCAACTCCGCCACTGCTAGCCTTGCCACCACCACGGCACCCGGTTACTCCTGGTCGGTCCACAACACCAGCTCTGCAATGCAGGGTCCGTCGAGGAACCCCTTTGCGAAGTCGACGGCCAACCCCTTCGCAGTCTCCAACACGAGTCCGGCCGCATGGACCGCAAGTCCATTTGGCAAGCCGAACTCGAGTCCGCTCGCTCCGTCGACTGCGAACCCGTTCGCGACGCCGACTGCGACTGCGAACCCGTTTATGACGCCAGCCTCGAGTCCGTTCGCACCGTCGACTGGGAACCCGTTCATGGTGCCAGCCTCCAGTCAACTGGCTCCGTCGACGTCGAATCCCTTCGGTGTCCTGTCCTCGAGTCCGTTGACGACAACGACTGCCAATCCGTTCGCACCCCCAACGGGCGTCACGACCTCCGGCCCAAGCTTCAAGTCCTTCGTGACACCAATGCCGACGCAAATCTCCCCCCACGTTGTACCCATCGGAGGCTGGGCAGATCTCCCGTTGGGCTGTAACGTCGAGGAACTCGAGCGCAAACTGCTGGCTCGGCCCCAGGAGTCCACGTCGCAGAGACCATGCTTCTGCTTGCCGGGCTCGGATCTCACGTCCAACGGACACCAGTCTAAGACGGCGAGTCGTGGAAGCACTTGGAGCAGCAAGAGCACCGTCACCAGCAGTACTGCGCCTTCCTCAGGCTTCCAGTTCCGCTCGCTTGGCACCTTCCCGACCCCGAAGACTGGCGCGACCTGTACGTTTGAGTGGAGCACTCCAGCGACGACTGCATCGACGACCACTCGGAGTGCCGCGCTGCCAACGTCCGCTGCTGTCCCCTCTGTGGCTCCGACTCCCGTCTCCACGTCGCCCGAGCCGCTAGTGGCAGCTCCCGACGTCAACCCGTACGGCGTAGGCTCCTTCGGCGACGGACTCGTGGAAGAGAAGGTCAAGACGGCGCTGTCCAGCAGTGCATCGAGGTCGCCCACTCGGCTCTTCGACCGCTCTTCTCCACGCCGAACCGTGTCTGGAGAGCACTACAAGCCGCCGCCGGCTCGTCTTGCTGGTCGAGTGGGTCTACCCAGCACGCCGCTGCAGTTGCGCCCCGCGAAGAAGACGCAGCCGCGGTTCCCGTGCTCGCGTCCTCGCCGCACAGCTCCGCAGCCCTCCGGCCCGGTGCCCTTGACTCGCATCGTCGACTCCTTCCGCTTCTCGAGCTCCTTCTCTCGACTCGCCGTGTCCAAGAGAGCCCTCCGGATCCAGCAGAGCGTGGAGATTGAAGCCAGCAGCGACCCTGGGGTGAACCTTGACGCTGGTATCAAGAGCCCAAATCGTAGCAGCGACCACGCCACCAAGTCGAGCTTGGCCGCAGTCTCGTTGTCGGACGATGGGGATGCCAACGCCTCTCGAGACAGCAAGCCGACGTCCAGCTGCCCTGAACTCCTCCACGACGAGTACTTCACCGCCCCGCCGATGCGTAAGCTCCAGCAGCTTTCGGACGAGGAGCTGGCTCGGGTGGAGGACTTCACCATCGGCCGTCGCGACTGCGGTCAGATTGTCTTCCGCGGCGCCACCGATGTCCGCGGCCTCCAGCTGGACGCGATCGTGGTCTTCTCCCGTGGTGAAGTGGTCGTGTATCCCGACGATGACGCCAAGCCGGACGTCGGTCGCGGACTCAACAAGCGTGCGGACGTCCAGCTGTGCGGTCTTTTTCCAGGCGACCACGAGGCACAACGGGACTTCTCGCACCGCCTTGAGACGCACACGAAGGCGCTGGGCGCAGAGTTCCTCGGGTATGAGAAGGGCGACGCCGAGCACGAGAGCGGCGGCGTGTGGAGGTTCCGCGTGGAGCATTTCTAGGTTGGAAGACCATGCACGAGTAGCTGTAGCTTAGGATAGGAGCGCTCTGCAGACAGAGTTGTTAGCACAGTAACAGACAATGGGCGCCACCGCAATGCACGAAGAAATCACAACGATTCAACCAAACGAGCCGCGGCTTCCTCCTGGCCCGAACCTCCCAGGCACCAGGCACCAGGCACCACGCGCCACGCCACACCACGCCTTTCGACTTGAGTCCTCTTTTCCTGTCGCATTCATACTGAAGTTATGTAGACGCAGCCCCATCGAGGGGCCAGCCGTGACGCAATCCTGAGCATGGAGCTCGCAAATGCGCGTACCGCTCAATATCAATTGAAGTCCATGCTGCTCGCGCTGCCCAGTGTCCATGGCTGCTGGAGAGCCACCCCGTCGTTCGGTGCCTACGCGCGCCAGTCGATGAACGTCGAGCACAGATGCAGCAGCTGACTCGTCCGGTACGACTCGACGAAGCTCGTCTCGCGGCCCGTGACCAGGTGCGAGAGGTCCGCGAGAAAGTCGGGCTTGAGCTCCAGAGGCGTCGTGGTCTCCGCAGACGACGTCGACGAGGTGGCAGCGTCCGCCGTCAGCTCACGCTCCTGCGTGTACGACAGCAGCGTCTGCAGCTGCAGCGCCTGCGTGGCCAGCGACACGATCATGGACGATACGCACGTCTGCATCACCAGCGCGTCCTTCTTGTCTCCGCCACTCTGGTTCTTGCTTTTGCCCTTGCTCTTGCTCTCCGCAGACGCGTCCCGCGCGGCCGACAGCTGCTGTGAGAGGGTCAGCACGCGCTGGAGGAACTCGTCCTCACGACCCACTTCCAAGCCGACCTGCTGCTCCAGACGCAGGTACTCCAACAGCAGCCCGCCGCCCAAAGCGTCCACTTTCTCGCAGCTCTTCCACTGCGGAATGTACGCCGCGACGGGCTCCAGCTCTTGCAGCAGTTGCAGCAGCACGTCCTTCTCGCTAGCAAAGAGACACGAAGCCGCCACGTGCGCGATCAGACATGCGTGCGCTTCTTCGTAGCGGTGCGCAGTCATCCAATGCGCGATCTCTTCGTGACGCTCCTGCTTGACCACCGCACGCACCGCCAGCGCCTCACTGATCCACTCCATGGGGACGTCCAAACGCGTGCAGAGTTCCTCGCGCTTCGTCACGTCCGCTGCCAGCAAGTCGGCGTTGCGGAACAGCAGGGCGCGGCACGTGGCCTCGCGCTCGCCGCTGTCCGAAATGTTGAGCGCCACGTACACGGCTTCTTCCCAGAGCCCAGAGCCCTCGAGCTGCCGGATGAAATTCTGGTGGATGTGCGACTCCCATTGGCGGTCCAGCTTGTACCCGATGGCGCGCAGCACGCTGTGCAGGTGCCACGACAGCTCGTAGTCCAGGTGGTGCGACACCTGCGTGCTTATGAAGCCGCTGGGCGACAGCACCTTGCACAGCGACGATGCGTCCTCGATGTAGAGCTTCATCAGCTCCATCAGAACGTCCTCTTTGTCCGCACCAGCCTCCGAGAACGGCGACAGCGGCGCGGTCGCCAACTCATTGGCCACCGCGTCCTGATACAGCGCCATGGCCGTCTTCAGCGACGTTGCCGAGCCACGCTTGTACCACAGAAAGAGCGCCAAGCACACCGTCCAGGCCATGCTCTTGCCTTTCTGCGCCGACAGCACCTCCACGCTTCCCGCGAGCAGACTGTACACGAGAACGAGCGTCTCGTCCATGAGCTCCAGCGTGCCATTCTCGCTCCACTGGGACATTTGCGTCTCCAGCAGCGCCCGGAAGTCCGAGCCTTCGTACGAGGACGCCTGCGCCACCAGCGTCGCCAGGCGGAAGTCGCCGCACTCCATCGCCATCTCCGACGCCTCGACAATGCGGTGCTGGCACAGCAGATGCAGCACGCCTTCTGGACTGGCAGGGCCCGCGGCGGCATCCACCACGCTCGCGTCGTTCAGTGCAGCCTCAAACCACTGCGAGATCGCCTCGCGTCGCAGGTCCACCGTCTGGAACGTGTCCAGAGTCTCCACCTCGTTCGGGTCGTCCCGCGCCGCCAACGGGTAGAACACAGAGCCGTCGGTGTTTCCCATCCTGGCAGCGTGCTCTTGGCCCCACAAAGCCTGCACCAGCTTCCACAGCAGCAAATTGCGCTGCTGGGACTGCTCGGTGGGCGCCTTCTTGGCGCGGCTCTCAGCGTACGCGACGTACTTGTGCAGGCAGCGCATCAGCGGCTCACGCGAGGGCAGCGTAAACTGTGCGGGCGCCTCGGAGCTCGAGCCGTCGTCGTCGCGGTCAATGCAGTCGCTGTTGCGGCTGCTCTTGCGTCCTTGCGACGTGCACTCATAGTGCATCTTGAGGCCCTCCTGCAAGTCCGTCTTCCGCGTCTCCATCAGACGAAGCGGGAACTCGATGGCCACACGACGACCGGCCTGCTCCGCGTCCGGACCATCTTCACGGCGAGAAACGAGCTTGCCCAGGTTCACGAGCTCCCCATTGGGGCCCCACGAGCAGCGAAAGGAGCGCGCCATGAACATGCCCGCGTCCACGTGGTTGCGCACCACGCCACTTTGCGGCTGGTTCGTCGCTTGGAGCATCATCTGGTACGTCATCGACTTCTGGGACGGCGCTAAGCGAGCCCCCTCGCTGTCCACGCCAAGCGGCTTCAGCGCGTACGGGAGCACGGGAAACACTTCGCTGGTGGGGCGTTGCTGCTTCTTCACAGAGACCTCTTCCTCCTCCTCCTCCTCTTCCGCGTCTTCCATGGCCAACTCGGACTCGGGGGCGTTGCTGGCCTGCTCGTCGAGCCAGCTCTCACTCGTAGAGGGGACGACTTGGTGCTCTCCGAAGGAAGCGACGGCGTGACGGGTGTTCACAGCGCCGCCAAACATGGCCGACTGGCGGACCAGACCGCTGCGGTCCGTGGAGAACGACCCTTTTACACGGCTGGGCAAGTGGCCGCGGATCATACCCGCCACCTTGTTGGCCGCACTCATCTGCAGTGCACCCTCGCCAGCATTTGGTGGGGCATTCTGGCCGTCCATCTCCACGTCGTCGTCGTCGTCGTCATCGTCATCATCAAAGCCGTAGCGACTGAAGTGCTCCACGCGGAAACGCCAGATGCCCGTGTCCGACGAGTAGTCCAGGAAGGTGGCGCCGATATCCTGCGTGCGTTGTTTTACACGATCCTTGTACTTGTCCGTGCTGGTCGACTTGCGGGGCGGGAAAATGCCCAAGAGCTCAATCACCGCGGGCTTGTTCAGGCCCTTGCCCAGATCGTGCTTCTTCTCGTCGTCCTTGTACACGATCACCTCCTTCTTCTCGAAAAAGACGAGCTCATCGATGTTCAGATCCCGCACATCGGTCTTCCCAATCCACTCCACTGCGCCCAAGCCACGGCAGCCCACAGTGAACTTTTCCACCTGTGATAGCTCCTGGTCGCTCATGGTCTGCAGCCGCTCGTAAGAAGGAAGGGTGTAGTAGTCCTCGTTCTTCAGCGTTGGGCACGACGGCGACGCAGGCAGAGAGCTCCCGCCCTGCGCCTCCTTGAGCGCGCTGGCCTCGTCGTTGTCGTCCCGGCTGGCCGACGCCAGGAACTCGTCGTATGTCATGAAGCGTTTGGGAGGAGCCACTTCGCTCTGCGCCTCGGGCTTCTTCAGCAGCGACGCATACGACGGCGTGTGGTCCTCGCGCTTCTTGTCGCCCTGCGAGCCGCCTTCAATCACCACGACGTCCATCGTGTCGCCCTCCTTCAGGTGTAGATCCTCGATGGCAATCGCGTCGTGCACGATGCGTCCCTTAAGGATGAGCTCGATGTCCGAGATAGCAGAGGCGTTCGAGGCGCTCTCCTTCAGCAGGTGCTTCACCTCGTCCCGGGCCTGCTTGACGGTCTGCGTCGGAGCCAGGCGGAGCGTAAACGACTTGTTGTTGGTGAGGTTGCGGAAGGCCACGCCGTACTTGCCGTCCTCGCTAGGCTTGAGCACTCGACTACGAGCGCCTCCCATCTCGTGGATATCCGCCCGGTCACTCTCCGTCAAAGGCACCACGTTGGCCCGAGAGGCACCGGCGCCTCTCGCGGGGACTTGGTCGCTCTTGTCGATCACCAACTTCTTGGTCACCGAGTTGCGGAAGATGGACGACGAGAACTTGAACTCGTCCTCCTTCTCGTCACTCGACTCTCCGCCGCTGGACGGAGCTGAGGAGAGTGCCGGAGACGTGAAGGTCGAAAAGCGGCTCTTGGAGCCCTTGAACGAGCCTCGGATGAACGACACGGGGATCGCGTGGCGGCTGCTGACGCTCTGCCGCCGCGTCACAAGCGGCACGTCCATCGGGCCCCTCGGGAGCCCCACGTCGTCCGTGAACGAGGTGAGTCGCGACGACGCGCTCGCGCCAGTCTTGATCGACTGTGCATCCAGGGCGGCCTTGACGTTCTGCTCCACGAGACCGGCCCCAAAGGACCCAGCGCCGTACGGGTTCACGTCAGGAGCCGCCACAAGGTTCTGCGGCTGTGCTGGGGTTGCTTGTTGCTGCGGTTGCTGGCCAAACAAACTCCCAGTCGTCGACCCGAAGCCGCCAGTCTGCGTCGCAGGGGTCGTCGCGGCGCCAAAGCTGCCGAAGCCGCCGGTGGAGCTGCCAAACCCGCCGGTGCCAAAGCCGGTGGCTCCAGTACTGGGAGTAGTGGCTGCCCCTCCAAAGAGAGAAGAGCCTCCAGTCGCAGCACCCGTGCCACCAAACAGACTGCCAGTCGTGCCAGTGCCAGTCGATCCGCCACCAAACAGCCCGCCCGTCGCAGGTTTCGCTGCGCCAAAGAGCCCTGTCGAAGCTCCTCCAGTGGCTCCTGGCGTCGTTCCGAAGCCAAATCCGCCCGTAGATCCTGCAGTCGCTCCGCCCGCGCCGCCAAACAGCGACGTGGTACCGGCTGCGGGCTGCGCCGTGCCAAAGGCCCCCGTTCCGCCCGTCGCCGCGCCGAATCCACCGCCTGTGGCGGCTCCGAAGGAGCTGGTCCCACCCGTGGCGCCAAAGCCAAAGCCTCCCGACGTGGCCGGCTTGGGTGCCGTGGCGCCTCCACCGAAGGAGAAGCCCGAGGACGCGGGTGCCGCTGCAGTCGCCCCACCAAAGAGCGACGTGGTGGCACCTGCCGCTGGCTGTGCCGTCGTGCCAAAGCCACCAAAGCCGCCAGTCGCCGGAGCCGCCGCGGGGGCTGCCGCGCTCCCAAAGCCACCGAAGCCAGAAGATGCCGCGGGTTTGCCGAAGGCCGAGGTGGCACCAAAGCCGCCCGAAGCGGCCGGTGCGGCCGTGCCGAAGCCGCCAGTCTGCTGCGGAGTCGCCGCCGCCGTGCCGAAGCCGCCTGTGGCCTGGCCAAAGCCTCCCGTCGTGGCCGCGCCGAAGCCTCCGCCTGCAGCAGGAGCCCCAAAGGCCGATGCGCCTCCAGTCGACGCGCCAAAGCCCGTACTGGGAGCCGGCGCGCCGAAGCCGCCAGTGGCGGGCTTAGCACCGAAGAGGCTGCCGCCAGCAGCAGGTTGCGCCGGCTGCTGCGCGCCAAAGCCACCAAAGCCGCCCGTGGCCGGCGCGCCAAAGCCGGACGAGCCACCGAAGGCGCTGCCGGTAGTAGAAGCGGCGCCGCCGAACGTAGACGCCGCGCCGGCGCTGCCAAAGCCGCCGCCAAAGCCCGTGCTGGCCGCCGGCTGCTGCGCGCCAAAGGCACCGCCTCCGAAGGCGCCCGCGCCAGTGGTGGCCGCGCCGACGCCTGTCGCGGGGTTGAGCGCGGCCTGAGCCTGCGCCGCCTGCGGGTTGGAGCGCTTCAAGTAGTCTTCGTAGCGCAGCTCCTCCGCCGACTTGTGCGCGTAGGCCTGCATGCGCGAGATGGACATGTAGTTGGCCGTACCGCCCGTGCCTGTGGGCTCCATCTCGCGCGTGGGCTGGTACGGCGGCTGGCCCGTGCCCACTTGCGGCGGACCCGTCGCTCCTGGCTGTTGCTGCTGCTGAGTGCCAAAGCCGCCGCCGCCGAACGCGCTGGCGCCTCCTGCCGCGCCAAAGCCGCCGGTGGTGGCCGTGGGGCCCGCGCCGCCGCCAAAGGGGCTCTTTGCGACCGAGCCGAAGCCTCCAGTCGTGGCGCCGCCGCCGAAAAGGCCGCCGCTGGTCGCCGGCGCCGGCGCGGGCGTGCCAAAGCCGCCGGGCGTCGCTGCGCCGCCAAAGGCGCCCGTGGAGCCGAAGGGGCTGGCGCTCGCGGCCGGTTTGGGCGCAAAGGGGGACGCGAGCGCCGCGCTGGAGCCCGCGCCGCCAAAGGCCGACGTGGCGCCCGAGCCAAAGCCGCCCGACGTGGCCGCGCCGGCCCCAAAGCCGCCCGCGGCCGCGCCGCCGAAGCCCGTGGACGTGGCGGCGGGCGCGCCAAAGCCCGTGGCGGGCGCCTGCTGCTGCTGTGCGCCGAAGCCGCCAAAGCCGCCGCCCGCGGGCTGTTGCTGCGCGCCAAAACCGCCCGAGGCCGCGGGCCCCGAGGCGCCAAAGCCGCCGCCGAACGCCGACTTGGCCGCGCCGAAGCCGCCCGCGCCAAAGCCCCCGGAGCCAGACTGGGCGCCAAAGGGCGACGCGGCGGCGGGCGCGGGCGCAGACGTGCCGCCGAAGCCTCCGCCGGTGCTGGCGGCGCCAAAGCCGCCGAAGCCGCCGCTCGCGCCCGTGCTGCTGCTGCCGAAGCCGAAGGACATGCTGCTGCCTGCCGTCTCAGCGTCTCGCGGGCTCCAGGGCGCCAGGGATCGCGGGGTCCAGAGCTGGAGGGCGGGGAGTTGCTCGCGTGGATGCGGCGGCGCCTCCTTCCTGCGTGCGGGTTGACGTGGGGAAGCCCGCGCTCTCGCTCGCTGCGGTTCTATTTGTGGGGCTTCTTGCTCGTGTGGGTTGGTGGTGGAGGCCCAGTGGGCGGCGTGGGCCACACCACACGCGGGGTGGGCCACACCACACGCGGGGTGGGCCACACCACACGCGGGGTGGGCTACACCACACGCGGGGTGGGCCACACCATACGCGGGGTGGGCCACACCACACGCGGGGTGGGCCACTCCCAGCGAAATCGTTTGCGCGGGAAAGTTGTTGTTTCAAATTACCCCGCACAAAGCGCATGTGCAGCTGCCTCGTGCAGCGGGGATTCCATGCATTGGGCAGGGTGAGCTTGGGTCTAACTTAACGGATCGGTTCATCAATGGATGCGACATATAGCAAAGCAGTTCAATTGTTTTCTAGTGCAAATAGACACAATCGTTGGGGGCGTTTTGTCCGATAATAACGCCTGGTTCCATGCAAGCTTTTAGAAATCCGTCATAAGTCCGACGCAGTCACCAGCGCATCAAATCATGAGACACCTCCATCACGCTCACACATATGGTGCTACCGGAGCCTTACACCACAGCACTTTCGGAAGCGACAGTGGCGGCTCCATTGGGATTCCCAGAGGAGCTCAAGTGGACAGACTTCCGCACCTGCCGACGCTTAGCTCTGGGTAGTGATTCCAACATGTCACGCTTTCGGACAACCTGCTCGCCGCCATCCACAGTCTTTCGTGATCGTTTCTTTCGTTCTGAGAATGGCGCCAGTGTCAGAATGGTTGATCGCGCCTCCGCTCGAACACGCAACCAGTTTGCGACCCCAAGATCACTCTTTGAACGTCCACCCGTGTCGCCTTTCCTCAGCTCCGCCAGTCAACTCGGAATGAGGGGGAGGGGGCAGACCGCATGTCCAGAACCTGTTTTGAACCGCATTCTTGTTTGTCATCACTTCTTTTCGTAGGTAAAGCTGGTGACGGCAACAGCAACGGTTTCCTTCTTGGAGATGCGGAGTGCTTGAGAGTGGCAGATGGCGCGACAAAGCCGCTGGAAGATCTCACTCTTGAAGCCCTTAAACACTGCCACGTCTAGCGGCTGCACAAGATGCGCTGCGTTCATCGGTAGTTGAAGGAAATAAATGCCGTGCTTTCAGCGACACGCACAGCCGCTAGGCCCAAGGGGGATGAGCAACCGTTGCACACTAACACCACTCGATGCGGAATCGTGGCTGGAATAGTGTCCATGAAATGGACCAGCCACAGCTCGAACCCCTTCGCATTAAGGAAGCCTTAGTAATCTTCCTGCTCAACCACCTGGCGGGTATTCGTCTGCACTCACTGACCTAGCACACGTTGTCACGGGTGCTAAGCAGCTGGTGTCCACAATGCCACCGAGACCTGGTCCGCTCTCCACCACAACCGTCGGCGCACGTCGCGCAGAGCAGGGGGAGCCGGCGCATTCAGACTCACCGGTCTATACGGTATCCTACCGCGGCGTCTGCCTGCACTCCCAGCACGAACACGCCAGAGCATTGCCGGTCCACACCAGTGTCCTCGTACACGCTACTCGTTAGGGCTTCGGACCGCCGCCGACTGCATCTTAGGCTCGGGTGGGCGTCGCCCGCACCCACGAGCCAGCCCGCGATAAGCCTGTCCTTCAACTGCGTCGCCCCACATTGTCCACTCTTGGTCGCCGTGACCCACTAGCCGCGTCATTACTCCTCGCTGCTACTTCTACTCTGGCTCCTCCTGTCGGCTTCTCCGGCTCACCGCCTCCGTCTTTTGTTTGCCTGGTGCCTACACAGTGCAACTGATGATGGTGGTGCTGCCATCCGCCGTGTTGCTTGCGCGTCTGTCGTGACGCTCGAGTCGCGCTTAACGCTCGCGCTCCACGTGACGCTCCACCAGTTTTGCCAGCCGCTGCGCTGGTGTCCACCCCAAATGCATTCGCTTACTCTTTTGTCAGCCGTTATGACACCGGCGTTCAAAATGAGGCACCCGTCCAATGTGGTGCGGCGTAGACGCTTTCCCGGTAGGATAAAGAGCAGGGGAGAAGCCAAGCCGTCAGCTCGGACTGCTGCAACGACGGAAATATGGAAGGCTGACTCGGTCATCTCCATCCATACAGAGAATGGCCCTCGTACGGCTAGAACAGTGCGAGATTGATGCTTACTCACAAAACTGGTTTCATCCATGTTGCACACGCGCGTGCTGTCCATGTGGTGCTCGATGATGACCTTGGTGATGCTGTAAAACAGCTTTTGCAGGTCCGCAGAGTCTTGATCTTGGCGGACCCGTGAGCGTGGCTCCCAAGCGCGCAGCGAGAGCTCTGGATGTCGACCGAAAAAAACGCTGATATCATCCTGGTGTGAGATCCGGCGAGGAGCGTAGATGTCCCTGGATTGCATGATGAAGCTCGTTTGCCATCATACCCACCTCTTAGGGCTTGATTGGGGCCATGGCGCGTTGCGTGGCTGCCACCCAGGTGACGAGATCGCTCTCACACTCTGTTGGGAGACTGGTCTTGGACCTTATTGTGGGACTCTATTTGAAATGATTTTGTCGTGAGACTGATGATACTGTGGGGCACCCAGTCGAAACAGTAAGGCGAAGTGGTGTCTTCCGCGTGGACGAACGAACTAGAAAAACGAAAGGACACCTGAGAAGGCGAAAACGCTTGTGTGAAAATTTGAAAGGAAGAAGAGATATTAACACCCTGGCAAGCGGTGAGTAGTATTAGTCGCCGCTGCAGCACGAAGAGAGACCTTATCTCTAGTGCACCAACCTACCTTCCAATTCAGTAGTAAAAAACCCTGCCAGGGTCCTTGTTGCTGCCCACTGTACGGCACAAACCGCTTGATCGGGCCCTAACAAGAGTACAGTGAAACTGTTCAGTTTGAGAACTTAAATAGGACCCAGGCCGCTCGCGCTTCAGGCTAGCCCCCTCTTGGTGGCTTGGGAGACGGCGATGCAGAATAGGACGTGACACTGCGGACGGTGCAGCCACTTCAGAGATTGTCTCCCCTGCGATCACGCGGTTCATAGCGTGCATGATCTCTCTGTCGAAAAA
>JAADYJ010000748.1:0-15335 GCA_023338205.1 Halophytophthora polymorphica
GGGCGCCTACGTGCTTGTGGACCCCACCGGCCGTTGGGTGGCGAGCACCACTGCAGCACAGACGTACAAGGCGTGCTGGAGCAGCTCGACGCTGACGTGGGCTCTTGTCGCCTACGCCGAGTCGTGCGCCACCGACTTCACCTTCACGGCACCGCAGGACCCGTACCAGAACTACCTGCTCTTGTCGGCAATCACGACGCAGGAGATCACGGACACGTCGGTCGTCATCAATGCCACACTGTCGTAGAGCGCAATAGGAGTCTACGGATCGCACAGCGACGCTCCGTATGAGTTTGTCGATATGTAGGCAGTCAGTCGTAGGATGCCCGGCATGTCCACGTCAATGCACTGTCGTTCGTACTCGCACTCGAAGCGAATGTGAGCGAAGGTGATGTCGGTGCGTGGAAACCTGGTCGTCTGGCAGGCAAAGTAAGCGCGGATTGGACGTGTGAGCAAAGGTTGCCAACTTTTCATTTCAATCTCCAAGTCTTAGGAGCTCCCAATTTCATCTGTTTCCCGGGTCGGTAGAGATGAGTCCAATCTCCAAACTAAAGTCTGTAGTTTTCATAGCCATCGCGCTGGATCATTTGCGAGGCGTGGAGAGCGCGTTGAGCGCGCTCTCGCACGCGGCGAGCGCGGCCTCTTCACTCTTGTAGCGCCCCAGGTAGAGTGGGTTTTGGCCTGCCAGGTGCAGCTTGGCCGAGAACTTGGACTTCCTCTGGCGAGTGACCACAAACCTCTGATGGCTGCCCTCAATCGTGCCCAAGCTCTCGCTGCCACTGCAGTGCGAATTCGTTGTCTGTGAGGGCGAGTCGCTCTCACGCACACTGCTGTCCGAACGTTGAAGCGAGGATTCACGGCCCATTGAGATTCTCGAGCCATGACGTGGACTCTCGCGGTACGAACCGGCGGAGCGGCTGATGCTGCTGCCTTGAGCCATGTCGTACGCGCCACCGTCTTCCGTCAGGGCGAGTTCGCGGCCATCGTCCTGCACAGGTGAGATGATCAGGTGTTGGCGCGATCGCTGTGCTCGACCGCGACGCCACTGCTGCTTCTGCCCGAGCACCATGCGTTTCGGGAGAGCATGCTGGCTCACAAACGTCTCGAGCTCTTGGTTGGAGGCGTCAGTCGTCGTGGAGCTGAGCATGTGGTTGACTCCGAGGGGACTAAGCGTAGCGCTCTTGGTCTGGAGCTGATACTCGCCGTCCTCGGGCACGTCGTGGATCTTGAGCGACACGGACGCGTTCTCGCTCATGTTGCCACTGCGCCAGTTGGTGGTGGTGTTGCGCTTGTGCACCACGCGACCGAAGCCGTTGCCTTCTTCGCCCGCAGACACGTCTCTCTCCTCGAAGTCGTCCACGTCGTCCACGACGGGCGAGACCACGGCCGCGCTCTTGCTCTGGGCGTGGCTACTCCCGTTGTATAAGCTTCGCAGCGCCGTCTTGTGCATGCTGCGCGGCTGCCAACCAGCCTGCGATGCTCGAGACACGATCGTTCTTCTGCTGTGTGCTCTCCGGTCAGGTCAGAGATCGCCAGACGGAGGGGATTTAAGATTGCAAGGCTAGACGCACTGCTGCTCTCTTCCTCGGCGTCCCTCTTCCGCTCCAGGACTGCAACCGCCCCGAAACTCGACCGTTATTCATAGGAAGGCGTCGACCGAATGGAACGCGGTGTCTTGAGACTTGCATACGTTACAGACTTTGGACTTTGGGACTCACACTTCCAGGACAATATATACATTCACGAGCACAAGATGGAGGCCGCGCTGCTGCATGGGCGGGCCTCTGCGCCGATAAAATAGGCGCGGCCTCAGGCCCAAGGCTCCGGGGACGGCTCGCTCGAGTGCGAGTACGTGAGCCGAGTGGAGCTGCTGCTGCTGAGACTGCCCTCGGAGTGAGTACGGCCGATGGCGTGCGGCTTGTCCTTGACCAGCTGGGCGGAGCTGTTGGACTTGCAGGACACGCACACGTTGACGCGGGTGTGCTTCGCGCCGGGCACGTCCACGAGCACCGCGTGCAGACACGAGTGGCAGATGGCGTCGCCACAGGCGACGCAGTTGTACCTGCGGCTGTCCAGCAGCTTAACGGCGCCAAAGTGCTTGCTGCAACACTGGCAGAACTGCGCCGTCCTGAGCGAAGCAACACGCAGACGTACAGGTGAGTCATCAACCTAAGGAGCCGACACTATGCAACTCCAATCGCATGAACTGCGAGGGGCATTGATGGAGGCAGAGGACGTACTGCTTGTCTGTCCACTGGTCTTGCGCCACGAAGGTGGCCGGGTCCAGTCGTTTGCGCCGTAGATGTGCGATGACGCGGTTGAGCACGGCGCCGAAGCGGTGCATGACGTAGCGCGTGGCAAGGCGCGGCATGAACCCACCGGCCTCAATGCCCACGAGATACGCCACCTTGGTGGGCTCGTTGGGCCGTCCGCTGTTCTGTACGAAGTACCCAGAGCGGAACATGCGGCTGCGGATGAAGCCGGGCGGCACGTCGAACTCGGACATCTCGGGCAGGTCGAGCGAGTCCCAGACGCAGTAGCCCAAGGTGGAGCCATCCGGGCACTTGATGACGTCCGTGGCCACCACGACGCACATGTCGCGGTCGTTGCGCAGCAGCTTGGGCGTGTGGAAGGCTGTGTAACGCACGTAGGCCGAGCGCAGCGGGTGCCGCGGCGACGGCCGCTCCAGAACGCTCAGCACCTTGGCGTCCATGACGTTGTCGTACATGAGGCGGCAGCGCTGCAGCAGCGTGTCCGTGTCCGAGACGACGAAGAGACTCACGACGTCCTCCACGGCCGCCTCGGTCACGTTGACGCAGCAGAAGCGCGACTGGCCCGGTCGCACGCTCTCCTTGTCCTCGTAGTACTCGACGTCGTCCTTGCGCGTCTTGGCGCGCCAGTGCGCGTCCTGCGTGCCCTCGTGCATCATGCTGTCCAGCACGTCCTCCACGGCCTCGGAGATCTGGCGCAGCAGCAGCTCGCGCACGGCCGGCGACAGCTCCAGATGCTCTGCCTGGACGCCCGCGTGGCGCTGGTGTCCGCTCTTGAAGCTCGACCACGCGCTCGCGGACGCAGTCGTAGACCTAGACGACCCCGAGGACGACGACCCGGATGCGGACAGGAAGGAGGGCGACGACGGGCACTCGGAGGTCGCGAAGCGGTCCATGGCTGCTGCTGTCGGGGCGAAGCTCGGTCTGCGCGCTGCCACGTCGTTACGGTCCGTGTCCACGGTAGTGTGACTTCTGAAATGGGCTGCGGCCGAGCGGCCTCGAGAAGGTCGGGCGACGCTATCAGAGCGCAGGCTTACGACTGTCTCGCCACTTGCGTCGTGGTGAAGCTCTTCTGCACGACCGGTCTACGTCCGTAGATAGGCCGTCGACCGCAGGAAACAGCCGCCAGCGCCGCACCGAGCGGCCATGGCGAACACTGGCGTGGGTAAGCAATTTGCCATGGGGAACGGGCGGCCGTTGATCACGCCTCACGCCGCGAGGTGGTCGCTGCTGGCTGGCTGGTGGCCACGCATCCACGCGGAAGGCGGTGCGGGCTTGCGAGTGGTTGCTGGGGGCATCAGAGTGGAGCAAAGAGAGAGAGAGAGAGAGAGAGAACTTGGTCATGATGCGCTTGTCGGGTCGAAGTGCACATACGCTCGATTTGATGGCAAGGAATGCACGTCACCTGCGGCTTCCGATATCCCGCCGAAACTAATTTCCGAAATGGACTGGTCAGTTTGTTTTGGTTAGTCATTTCCTGTGACAATGCATATGTTCGCAAACAACATGGGATTCGGAAATCGTGCCTCGAGTCAAAAACGCCGACCGTCATCGCCGCGGTGCTCGAGAATGCCATCTTCGCCCTCTCCTCGCGTTGGAACGGCCGAGCACGTCACCCACGCTATCCGCCTGCGCTTCCAGGCAGGATTGCGCCGTCGCCGAGGTGCTCCGCCTCCTGTTCCAACTGCTGGCGGCCGTTCACCGGCGTCGCGCGTGCTCTGCTCCTCTGCGAGCCGGGCTGCCTGTTTTCGCAGAAGCGCTGGAGGATGGTGGCGATTTGCGTCGCCCGCTGCGAGTTCTTCTAGCGAAGAAATACCCCAACCAGCTGACACCAGCGCCGCCCGCTCTCGCCTGGAAGCCAGCAGCCACGCCAGACCTCCAAGCTTCAAGGCGCTGGCCACGGCGACATGCACTTGCCGGAGTAACGCCGTATGGTTATCCGACCCCCGACATGAGACGAAGCTGGATCGGGGCTCGCCGGCCAAGTGTCGGGCGGAGTGCGGACTTTGGTGGCAGCAACGGCAGTTGGCTCGAGTTCCGCGTCGCTTTGGAAGCCCGCGTTGTATGTACACGTAGGTCATCATCACGACGAACACCATGCCAACGGCACTGCCAAGTGGAAGACCGAGGTCTTCAACCTCTGCTCCGTTCCAGCTGCTGGACGCGGTTTCCTCTCCCTTCGCGCTGTCGTGGATTAACATGTTGCGGTACTTGGAGCGTCGAGCGACGCCTTGCAGAAACAGACCGACGCGGGGAAACTTCGTGCGCGTGGCTGGCCGTCTCCAGCCGAACACGCGCATTTTGCAGAGTCGCATCGAAATGACACCGGTCCGCTAGACCCGGTCTGCAGTTTCGATCCCAGCGAGCGTGAAAGGACGCGAAGACTTCTCGAATCCGACGACGGAGGGACGTGGGGTCTTGGCCCTCCAGCCAGAGACCACTGACGGATTGGCGCGCTATGGGGGAAGAAGGCGCCACGCCGTCGAGCAGTCGACCGGGCTCGAGCGCGGCACGCAACCGCGACGCCGCCAAGAAGCGTTCGGCGCTCTGGAAGAAGCAGGCACGTAGTTTCAAGCTCAAGGATGTGGGCAAGAAGGTGGACGCCGTGCGCTTCTGCGCGCAGGACGAGCGCTTCTTCCGCGAGCAAGCCGACGTGCTGCCGCTGCTCATGGGCTTTCTTGCGCGCACAAAGGTGCGGAGACGAACGGTGCCGGTGCTCAGAGGTTCTAGCGCTTATGGACTGGACTGACTGGTGGCATTCCACACGTGGTGACTGTGGAGATAGAGCCCTGAACTGGTAATGGAGACGCTGTCCGCCATGCATACGCTACTTTCACAGCCCCAGGCTCCCCGAGAAGATGCGGTCGACTCGACGGCTGCTGCTGAGAGCAGCGATATGCACGCAGAGGACATTCATCCCGAGGTGAACGGTACGGGTCTCCAGTGTAGAAAGAGCTACTCTTAGCACTCATCGTTGAGATTAACCTGCGGCTTCTCGTTCTCGTCACTCACTGCGATGGTCGTAGCGGAGTTTATGCTCGAGCGGAGCATGGACCCCGAGTCCGGTTGGAAGGCCGGAGAGCCTTTCGTCAACCTGTTTGTCGCCACTGCTCTAGCGTCCGAGATCCGGGTACGTTGGAGACTTGAACACTTAGGGCGAGCATGAGAACGTCGCCGACTCAACTTTATGACCACTTTCTGCTGCAGATCAAGGCCATCGAAGTCTACGACCTGCTCTTGTGCGCCAGTGTGGCTCGGTCCACGACGTCGACAGATGCGTGCGTTACCTTGATCCAGTTCCAATCTGCCGGTGCCCCCTGCTCGGGTTTGTTAGGGTGCCTCAATGCCGATGATGCCGAGCTCCAGTTCGCAGCGCTTTCCTGTCTGCGCAGTCTACTCCGGAACCCACCCGATGAAGCATTCCTCGCTGCGTTTGAGGCCGACAAGGGCATTGCTCGTGTCCTCGAGTTCGTTTTGCACTCGGAGAGGCGCTATCACCGCCCAGCGCTCGACATTCTTGAAAGCTACTCGCATTTTGGTTCGTTTTCGATACTCGTAGAAGAAAGCAAGCACAAGATCTACAATTCTGACGTTGGATTTGCGGCTTTGTCCCTGTGTGCTGTTTCGTGAATGCAGAGTCTGGCAGAGAGTATTTGAAGCAGAATGGGGCACTCGACGCGCTTCGAGGAGCCATCCAGGAGATCCAAGAAACGATGCAGACTACCGCGACCAGCATTACTGCTGGAGGAATTGATGCAAGCCCACTATCAGCAAAGAACGCAGCGCTACTGTGTACCAATATCGCCGTGATCTGTCAAGTGTTTGTGCGCGTGCAGTTTGCACAAGAAAAGCTGAAGCAAAGTGCTGGAAGCTGCGACCATGAGGCAGACGCCGCAACCTGTACGGCTGTGGTTGATGCCATGCTTAGGATTCTCAAGTACGAAGTTGAGCATGCCTTGGGCTCAGGGGGTGGAGGATCCATGGAGTCACCACGGCAACCCGCTGGCGGTGCTGTGGCAGCAGCCGCCGCTACGACTGCTGCTGCAAATGCTGCTGCACTGGCGGCTCTGCTGCCATTCAGTAGTGATCGCTGTGTGGCGATAATCTCCAGCATTGGCCGCATGGTGGAGCACAGTGAAAGTTGCAAAACGCATGCGAAAGCAAATGGGCTTCTTCCGGTGCTGCTAGACTGCTTCAAAATCAAACTGGAAGAACATCTATACCAGGTGGCAGACAAACTCCTGCACTTGTGTGTATTCTTTGACGACGCTAGGGCCTTACATAGCCACGATCTATCCAAGCAGCAGCAACAATGCGAAATAATTAATCCTGAAGTTCCCGGCGGCCCACCGAGTGGAGGAGAGGAAGGAAAGGCTCGTGCAAAACGCAGCTTGCGGGTTGACCCCCAGATTCTCTGTGCTGTGGCGACTGGAAAGTCAGAGTCAGCGGAAAACTCTCATCCCAACGAAGAAGTTCCTGCAAGCCTGGGGTCCACTACCTGCGGGGAAAATCCTCCCCTGGTGACGGTCGAGTCAGTTATCTCTCTTCTGGAAGCGAGCCACGCAGCCGGCAACAAGAAGTTGGTCTTTCGTCACATTCGGTGGCTCTCAGTATTGGTTGACTTGCCCGAAAACGGCCACGCGCTGGGAGAAAAGGGGATCGTACTTATGCTCAAGATTCTGGCAGAGACCCCACCAGAGGAGACGCTGCACTTTGCGTTTCTTGCCAAGTGCATCCATGGCATAGTGAAGCAAAATGTCGCCGCACTAGAGGTACGCCTCGTTTCATATTTGTCCTTACATGTTGACCACGCGTTTGACGTTATCGTTTCGCTTGTTGCTTTAGCTCTGTGGCAATGACCACCACGATCCTTCCGCATCGTTCTTTGCCTTCTTGCAACAATCCTCAGCCGAGGTGTACATGGAAATCAACGAGGAGGCTGCTGTAATGGAACCCACTCCCGTTGACGATGAACCAATGAAGGATCTCAAGCTTTTGGGATCTACAGATCCCATCTCAGACGAACCCACACCCGATGCATCTACTCACACGGGCGAATTTATAGCCCCGGGTGAGCCGATCAGCAGTCTTTGCAAGCTGGAGTGGATCGACGAGTATGGTGAGGAATCTGCGTTTCTACCCTTGCCTTTGACAACGGCTCGCCACGACGTGGATCCCTTCCTCTGCGTTGCGCAGGCGCTAACCGGACTGTCTACGGCATTCTACAAGTGGAATCCAACAAGTGACGGACCAATTTCCACCGATTTTAGTGAGTTGATCGCGCACAAGCTGGACCATGACGCGGTGGGTGGCTCTGGCAAGATTGCCGCTGCTGCTGGTGGCGCGGGGAGCAAGAAGAAACTGCATGCCGAGTCGACGAAGCCAGCGGCGGTGGGAGAAATGATATTTCTGTGCATCTTGGAGAAAGGCATGCTGATCCCCAAGTTGATCTCGCAGTTCGCTGCGGTCAACGCTGCTGTGTGCGTGTCGCTTTTGGAGCTACTGGACAATGTGATGGCGGCACCAGGGGGATTGAAGGCGCTGCTACACCTGGCAAAGGCGGAATTGGACACGGTAACTGCCGCCGCAGCTGCTGTTACTGGTGAGATCGGTGAAGAAGCACTCGATGCTTCGCCTTCAAAGACCCCCATTGATGAGCATATGCCAAGTGCTACGGAATGGCCGATTCCTCCTGAAAAGTGCGTCAACATGGAGCATACACTGCTTCTTCTCCCCGTCATGAGCGTGCTCCGGTCGCCAAACACATCATTCAGTGAAATTGAAGCTGCTATCCGTTCAATTGCGGTCATGACCAGCGATCTGAAGCCCATCGAAAGTGAAGCCGCCCCTCCACTCAAAACTACAGCATCTACCACTGCGATTGGCACGCCGGTTATCCCAGATCTTGTGGTCAGCGAGAGCGACCGCTTCGTCAACGTAGCTCTAGGCTGTGGGGCTCTGGTGCTATTGCTCTCTTTCATGGATCATGTCCGAATCCCCACCGGAAGAGACAAATCCGAAGACCGTACCACAAAGATGGCGATTCAGATCGAAGGTTTAGCGCTGAAATGTGTAACACTAGCCCGGGCTAAGGAAGAAGCCATTATTGCTGAGTATCGCCAGAAGATGGAGCTGGAGAATCCTCCAACCGCGACATCGCCTGATGATGCATCCCCTAAAGAAACCCCCGGTGACCCAGAACTCCTTTTTCAAAACCACTGGGCTCGACAGCTCCTTGATCGCAAATTTAGCGTCTCGCGCTTTGGTTATGAATCGTACTCCGCACTTCTCCTCGCGTCGGAGCTGGAGCTCACCACAGTGGTCACAGCACTTTTGCTCGCGGGAGCAGCACCCGATACATCCTCCTCAGACGGTGTGACGCCACTCATGACTGCCTTCCTGATTGGAAATGAGGAGATGGCCGAGGCTTTGCTTGCAGCCGGTGCTAACGTGAACGCCATTACGACGGATGGGCAGGATTTGTGCGTCTGGAACTGCGCACTTGTGTCGCCGTTCGGCGTTCAAGTCAGTGAAATGATCATGATGGCGTATGGTACTTCAGCACCCAACGAAACAATGCCTAGCATGAGATCTCGCATCCAACTGGACTCCGTTTCAGGCTCACCTCGGCTGCTGGAGCGGTGTCTTCGCGCTGGAATGGACGCTAACGTTTCAAATTCACACGGAGACTTTCTCGTGCATGCTCTCCTCTCAAAGTCACTCATTCGGCGCAAACTACGCAACCTGGATGTATGTTTTCGCTACAACTCTCGCGCAAATGACAGCACTAACAATTTGCAAGAGATTGTGACGGCTTTGATCGAGATTTACGCGGCGGATGTGAACAGTTGTAATCACATGGGCCAGACGCCTCTCCATTTGGCATTGCTGTACGGGCACACCTATATCGCCAAAATGTTGCTGTCTCGCGGTGCGAACTCAAACGTTCAAGACAAACACGGACATCTGCCTCTTCACTACGCCTGTCTTGGGTTTTGCAATGATAGCGACGAGACAGCGGTTGATATAGTGAAGCTACTGCTCGAACATGCAGACAAGCACCCCCTTGTTCGCGGGGTGCACGTTGACTTGCGCAAACACAAATCCCCAGAGGAGAAGCAAGCTTTGGCAATCGAGAAAACACTGGATGACGGGCTGCAAAGCGTTACCATGCCCCGCGCAATCACACTTCAGTTTGCAAGTGTGCCGCAAATTCTGAATTCGGTTTCCGTCGTAGACAAGCTCTTGCCGTGGCACTTTGCCTGTGGGGCCTGCGGCCAGCTAACGTCTACAATGTGTCTCGACGACGATCAACAAAAACGCTATCATGACAATGGGCAAGCTCGAGCGGATCTTCTTCTCTATTTGATTCGTGAGTTCGGAGTGGACGTGGGAATCCCTGCCTGCAAAAACATGTCAGGTCTGCACTTTGCCGTGAAAACTGATATGAATGGGAGCAATATTCCTGTGATAGACGTGCTGCTTGCACATCGGAATACTCCCGAGATCGATCGAAAGGAGGGATATTTGACGACGCTAAACGTGAATGCGGTGCATGAGCACACTGTCATCAATTGCCTCCCGATCATTCCGGACGGAACTCATGTCGCTGTGCTCCATTGCGGGCATAGCGGAGCAGAGGCGTATGTGTCTTCTCATACCATCGACGGCAAGTACCATGTTCTCCTTGCCAACGGCGATCATCTCTCCAACGTCGAGCGAGAAAATCTCAAGGTCTCCGGGACCTCAAAGAGCATTGCGTCCCAAAACCAGAAGTATCTGCTGCTCATGGAGAGTTCTTTCTCAGCGCTGCACTACGCACTACAAGGCAACGATGATACACTGCCAATACGTCTTCTGAGTCTGCCTGAGGTTTCACTAGAGCCCGAGGGGAGCGATCTACCACTCTTGGCCCTGGCGTGTGCCGCGCAACACTCCCCAGAAGTGGTTCAGAAGCTCGTGAATCAGCAGGCGAACATGCGCGTGCATTTACCACTGCGAACGTCAGCCTTCGAGCCTATACGAACCGAAGTGAGTAGCAGCCTGGACAGTCGGAAGCACGAAACCGCATTGCACTACGCCGTGATGTATGAAGATTTGGCTGTTGTACGAGTGCTCGTTTCGAATCCAAACGGCCACGTGAATGTGAACGTTCGTCGCTCGGGAGACGGGTTCACACCGCTCCATTTGGCGTGCGAGATGGGCAACATGGATATTGTCCTGCTACTGCTTGAACACGGCGCCAATCTCGTGCAACCATCGACCACCTCGTCTTCGGTATTGGCAACTGGAGTGTCACCACTGCATCTACTTATTAGGTACGACAGCCTGGAGAACCAGAGGCTCAAGGCGTTGATTGAAAAAAACGTGGTGACGCCCCAAATGATAATCGATAATCTCGGCGGTGTTTACACGCCACGAAAGGAATGTGCAGAAGATGCTTCTCACGAAGACAACCAAGTGTCAACTCCTAAGTCTGGAAACAAGACGGGTAGTGACGTTCCAGAAGATCAAGACGACGCACGTTGCATCCTGCTGGATATCGAAGACGAAAATTTGGAGCTCTTTGAGCGCCTCCAAGGCCTGAATCACGACCAGCGCAACAATCAGGGGACAATCATACGCCGTCTAGAAACAGAGCTCGAGAAAAGCGACGATGTCCTTCGCTTGTTCTTCACTCTCCTCAATGACAAGCCCGGAAAAGATCTGACGGAGGCAACGACAGAACGAAGCGAGAATCAACAACGGGACGGAATGCTTCCCATGCTCGCCTTAAGGAAACTCCCTCATCGACACGAGTGCTACCGCCACTGCACCACTCGGTCTCAGTGGAAGCCGAAGGTTGGCAGCACCAAGCTGGTGAGAACTGGGAGTGTGGCCAAGCTTGAAACCCCAAAACCGGAACAAGCAGCTTGATTTCAAGCAAGTGTGGCCGAAGCAACCGTGGATTCGATAGGCACAAGAAGTGTTACTCACGCATTTACTCAATTCATTCCTAGTTGTTATTTTCAGCGTGTACACAGCGGAGTGGGTGGACTGTTTCGACTTTGCAGTCGTGCATGCATTTTGGTTACTCAACTATTCATAGGGAGGGCTCCTGCTGTGCATTGTCATGCACGCAGCAGCAGTCCAGTTTCGTTCGTACCTTTTTTCCCGGAGGTGCGATTCCTCGTACTTCTCTTCAACTGCCATGAAAGAGAAAGCCGACGCCTTGTGTGCTTTGCCGAAGCAACCATTAGTTCCGGTGCTGCCCCTCGATGCGCTACTTCCAAAATCGTGTTCTGATACGACCACACTGGATTCGTTGAAGCCTCGTCGGCCATCAGTCAAAGCGCATACTGCGCGACTTCCAGGATCAACAAGTACCGGTGAGCATGTGGCTTTGCCGTCATTGCTGCCGGTACACGCCAGTACAGCACGAGAAAAGAGAAGTCCCACCACGGTCGCCCACTCCGGGTCATCTTGCACGGCTTTGATCCGCTTTGCCCCTGTGTCACGAGCAATACCCCCTCCCAAGCCCAACAACGAAGCCCCCTCCACTCAACCGGGACGCTATCATCCATCTTCTCTCCGCGGTGATCTTGAAAGAGATATACCTGCGAAACAATTGGAGACAGCGCGCTGCTTCCAGGCGCTACAGCTGTGGCAGCAAAGTGTACAGGGTGGTTCACTCAAGGTGCTTCTCAGCGAGATTTATGACGTATTCCATGGCGCGATTTATTGCCAAGACGCCAAACAGGGGTCTGCTGCTGATGTTATGGTATCAACGACTGCTAGATCCCCCGCAGAAGATAGCACTGAAAGCTCTGAGGTGACCAATGAACCGCATGAATATTTCGCGTTAGTAGTCGACATCCAGAACAAGATGCATCAAACGCAGAAGGAACGCAAGCGCCTTGCCACTCAGCTGAACATGGAAAACGCGCTGCAGCTGGACTTGTCAGGACAGCTTACGCAGATGGAGCGCGAGCTGACACAGCTCCACATACACCATGCGCGCAACCGTGCCGAGCTCGAGGGTGAAAGAGACGCTGTCCAGCAGCTGGAGCGAGAGTTTGCAGCTCTGACTGCCGAAGAAGAGGACATGAAGCACGAGTGCGAAGTGCTGAAAGTGCAACTTGAGGCACAACAAAAACTGCTACAGGAACTACTCGGCCAACAGCGATATTTGGATTACGTCTCGAGCGCGCCACTTAAACGCTTCCTTGAAGAGAAGAAGTGGCAAGAGCAGCGCGCAGCCATTGAAGCGCAGGTGCTGGAAGCGGAGGCAGATAACCTTCAACTTGAAGCCGAGCTGCAGCTCTTGGTGCAACAGACAGTGGGGCTTGAAGCGCAATACGAGAGCGACGTACAAGCGAAACAACATGCGGCGATCAGTCTGAGTGAGGCGCGGACCACACACGAGCGAATGAAGGAAGAAGTTGACAGAGCACGTGCCTGCCATACCCCACGGCCCGACTGGGACCGCATCGTGGACGAAACACCAGAACTCTCCGTGCAAAAATATCAGTGGGAAATGGCGGAGGGTCCGAGCGATCACGATCTCGACGCTTTGGGCAATGGTGCGAAAGACGAAGGAGGGGACGTGGTGGGCCTGGAAAACCAAAAGGCGGGCGATAGTTCTGGGACTTGTGGTGACCAACACACAAGTGAATTGGCGATAACAACAGGCCCAGGGATGGTTGATGCGTCCCAGTCTCAGAGCAAAGGCAAGACAAAGACACTGGTGAAGGAGATGTTGCACTGGATCGAACGCTTGCAAAAACACTGCGGGGTGACCCTGCACCTCAGTCGGGTAAGTGAAATGCTTTCTGCTTGGAGTTCGTGAACAAAAGTTGACAAACTAACCCCCTTGTCTTTGGATTTCTTCAACGTATCTTGTAGATTTGGCACGACATCGAGGAAGCGCGGGTCGAATTGAACATTTTGCACCAGAAGCTAGACCGAGCAGCGCGCAGGAACTCGGCGCTCTCGCTGACGAGTACAGCGCTAGAAGGCCTATCGGCCGTGGCATTGGCCTCACCATCCAAGCCCAAGCAGATCTACATCACGGCGCTCGGAGTCCACGAAGAAATTCCGATGTTCCTACGCCACCGCGGGAAGCTGAAACACCGGATCCTGAAGAAGACAGAGGTCGAGAGCGTCGTGCGCAAAGTCTGGGTGGAGAAGCGCAAGCGTGAACGCCGCAACCCGCTAGGGAAGTTTTCGTTGGAGAAGGTTCTGTACGAAAAGCTGCACCGCAAGTACGGTTTCCAGCCGCTGATTGCCGAATGGGGCTACAACTTGGTGCTGGCACTGCACTCGTACAGCTGGGACACAGAGATCGAGATGTTCATGCTGTGTTTGACGGGAGCCGTCTCCGATTTGGTGTACGTGGATCAAGAAAAGATGCTACAGGGCTGCCAGCGTCTGCTGCTTCGACTGAGCGAGCTGTACAACATCGAGAGTTTCGTGGCGGAGCGGCGCGTTTTATTGAAGGACGCGTTGGTAGCCTTACGCAAGTTCTTCCCGCTGAAAACGTCAGCCCAATTGCAGGCCATTGAGCAGGCGATTATCCGTGACATGCACAAGATGAAGCGCGGCGGAAATGACTCCATTCTTTACGTGGAAGACATCCTCCCGCTTGACGCTAAATATCCTCTCGGGTTCTTCGTGAAAACGATCCGAACGCAGCATTTCAAGGAAATTCAGGACTACTATGCACTGCTCATCAGGTGGAGTACATGCCGCCTCGTAGGATTCATGCTACTCTGACTTTATCTTGCAAATTCGTCTGACGATTCAAGCTTTGTGTTCCTGTACTGTGCAGCGAGCTTGAGCAACGCGATACTCATGATACGGGTGTGCTCACTGTCGGTGCCGTGAAAGAGGTGAGCGAATTGGTTCGAATCTACGAAGGCCGTTTGGACTGTTGCTGGTTGACTCACACTGAATGTTGTTTTCAGGCGATCTTGATGGTCGATCCGCTGGCAGATCCCATCGCGCTCTGCAACACATTAGCAAGGGGGATAGACCTGAAAGTCCGAGCTCATTTGGACATGCGCGAAGTCGTGGACTACAAGACCCTCTTGAAGGTTTGGAAGACCTTCACTCAAACCTGAAATCGTTGTATATCTGGTCTGACATAGCATTGTATGTGTGTGGTTATAGACGATGAACAAGGCGTGTTTAATGAAGTTCGCGCTCAACTTTGACTTAAACGCCGACATCAGCTGGCGACGTCATCGTGGAGCAGATCAAGCCAACTACGTTACCACGACGACCGCCAACGAGAGTTTAGTGGCAAAGTGTTAGGGAAAGGATCACAACGCGACAGATCGGTCAAATGAGACCAAACTTTGATTTCCATGGAGATGTGTGTTTCTTATAGCGCCTTGCGATAGACGAACCTTTGCCAAACACGCATCGATATGCCAGTCTTCTCAGTACGTCGGGAGAGCAGGAAAATAGATTGAGGGCTGCAGGGTGGCTCTCTGCATGCCAATCGCACCCACAGCATTCTTACGCCCAGGTGACGCTGAAGCCAGACGCGATACTTTGGTTGAGTCCGTCCAAACTGATCTCCAGGCGCTGTGTGCCCGAGTCGTACGTGAAGGTGCCGAGCGAGACACTGGAGGGCGACGAAGCCACACCGAGCACGATCACCTTATTCACCAAGTTCGATCTGGAGTCCGCATAGTCGTTCTGCGCCACCGTGGCAGCAAAGGCCCCCTCCGACGCTGCGAACTCGACGATCGTCGCGCTCGGGCTGCTGATCTCCTCACCGTCGTCCAGATAGAGATTTCCACTCGCAGTACCGGTCGTGGGTAGCGCCACCAGGATATCGAACGGCGTGAGGCGAGCTGCAGTGCTAGTGAGAGCACCCGCCTGGTGCATGGCTACGATGGAACCACCGCGGACGTGTACTGGCATGTCGTACAAGCGCACGGCCGTGGTCACGTACTGCCCACTGCTGACGATTCTCGAGTAGTCGAAGATGTTGTACCAGACTCCGACCGGGTAGTACCCCGCGACAGAAGTGGCACTTTGATACACCACGGGGGTCACCAGCAACGCGTCACCCAA
>JAADYJ010000749.1:0-15315 GCA_023338205.1 Halophytophthora polymorphica
GCCAGCGACGTCCTCTCTTCGCGGCGTCCTCCTTGCGCTTGGCGGGGATTTCGAGAGCGGTGCCCACGTGGACTACTACGACCTGGATCCGCCCAGCGCACAGTGATTGACAAGCCAAGCTAGAGCTGTGTAGCTGAGGTTCAGGGAAGATATATTGAAGAAAACCCCACTGCTTGGTGGAGGCGTGTTCCGGCGAGTCGCGTCTCCGGGTGGCTACGCTGATGTCCTGCTGCGCCCGTAGCTGCCGTTGGGTGGCGTTTCACTCGACGCCTTTGAAGAGGGTCGCACCCTCGAATAGAAGAGGCCTCCAATCGAGCTCGCCAGCTCCATGCGCTCGAGCCGGAATCGGTCGGCTTAGACGCTCACGGGCGGCGCCAGCGGCTTGGCCGTCTCCTGGTCCGCACGGATGACCTTGGGCGACGAGGCCGTCGCGGTCATCATGGTGCCCGCCGCGTTCTTCTCGAGGTCGAGGCTGGGGTCGTTCGGGTCGAGGCTCACGCCCTCCTTGATGATTACGTTGCGGTGCTTGACCAGCGCTACCGAGAAGATGGCCTGTCCAGCAGCACAAGAAGCAGCAATGAGCCCGTCGTCCTGGTCCACTCCTCCAGCCAGCCTCGAGCCTGGCGAGCCAGGAAGAGAGCCACGTACGTAGAGCACAAACATGAAGAAGGAGAAGACGCAGGCGCCCTCGTTCGAGTGCACGCTCGTGTGCTCCTCGCCCTTGGCGCGCTCCATGCGCGCCAGATAGGCGGCGCCCGCGAAGAGCACCGAGAGCGAGAACATCTGCAGCGCCATCATGATGATGACGCCAATGAAAAAGCCCACGGCCAGCGGCGTCTGGTACTTGCGCATGACCATGGTGCCGCCCACCGAGAGCCCCAGCACGAGCAGCATGGCCCAGATGCCCACGAAGCCCAGAGACTTGGAGTCCGCCTCGCCGCTGCCGTTGTTGTTCACGGCCGCCACGATGGCCGCCAGCGCGTACATGAACCCGAACACCTGCGCGCGCAGTCACAAGCGCGAGCTCAGCATGTGCTCGCAGTCCCCACGGCCAGCAACCTCCGCAATGGCCCGAGAAAGGACGTGACGCGTGCAAGGCATGCCACGGCTCAGCTTCGTACCAGCGTGATGAACCAGAGGTACGTGATCAGCAGCTTCGGGTTGGCGCAGCAGGCGCGCGCCTTCTGCGAGGCGTCGGCGGCGGCGAGCGGCATCTGCAGCAGGCAACACACTCAGCAGGTCAGTCGCCGCGCCCACAACGTCTCTCGAACGTGTCAACGGCTCGGGTCACGCCGCAGCCGGCAGTCCGGACGAGCTGCCGCCGTGCACGCGGGCCGCACCTTGTTGCTCTGCGCTGCGGTTCTGCGCTGCGGAGGCTGCTGCGGGGCAAGAGGGGAGACGGGGGCTAAGCTGTCGGCTGTCGCGGAGCTCTCGGGCCTGGAGCTGCTCGTAGGTTTCGGAAGTGAACCGGCGCATGGAGCCCTTGGAGCTCGAGCTTGCAGCCGGCCGTTCCGAGGTCTAAAGTTAGCGTGGAACCCGGGTCAGGAGGTGCCCGACCCGCCCGACCCGGTAGTTGAAGTGACCTCAGGAGCTCACTCGACTCCTCCGGGGTTCCAGCTTTGTCTGCGTGGCGTGCTGGGATCGGGCGGCCCGGGGCCTGCCAGGACAGCTCGACGCCTCCGCTGGCACGCGGAGCTGCGATCGGGCGGGGCCGTTTCTCGCCTCCTGCGCCGAGAAGCGGCCAGCGGCCAGCGGCCAGCGCTCGCCTCGTCCTCGCCATCACGCAGCGTTCCGACTGTCGATTGCACCACGCGGTTTGTAACGCGTTAGAGTCGAGACCCCAAGTGAAGCCATCTTGTCCGAAGGCGAGCTCTGATGCTGGTGCCCCTGCACTCGGGGTCAGAGCCCAGGACGAGTCCCTGGGCGCAGGACTGTACGGCGGCCACTGCTCGCTGCAAGAGCGTCTGCATGCCGCGCGCAGTGCCAGAGCCTGTGGGGAGCCACGCGCCTGTGCGCAAGTTGAAGGCAAGGCGGCGGAGCTCCATACCAGTTCGTATCCACTGCGCTTCTCCACCCATCCACGTGCACTGCAGGTGTAGACGACTGGCTGCGGCTCTAGCACGTGGCCAGCCACCTCGGCGCCGAGAACGCGCAGCTCGCAGCCTGGGCGCACGCACGCCAGCGCTGCTTTGCCCGCTTGCGGTGCATTCATGTGCTGAGACGGCGACGCTAGTCGGCCTCCGCCCGCATCATTCGCCGTCGCCGCGTCATGGCACCGCGAGTCACGTGCGCGCGTCCCAATCAGGCCGGGCCGCGCCCTTCCGACGTTCCTTCGGCCTGCTCCGCTCTTCTTCACTGGACACCGCAGTTTGAGAAATGCTCGGCCATCTACAAGCGCCGTGGAAGAAACGCCATGCCTTTTCCTCTGCGATCTCTGAACCCGCAGCGCTACGCCGACGGCTCGCAAGCGAGAAGCAGGCGCTGCAGGCCAGCCACCGCGTCACGCCGAGGCTGGCGTGAATCTTTCGCCGCAATTCGGCCGGCCGTTTTGCTTCTCTGGCCTTGAAGCTCAGGCTTTCGGTTTTCCGCGGTTGCGTCACTTGCGATTCTCTAGCGTCTCGCACACTGCTACGGCCTGCGAGGAGCAGCACAACAGCCCCGGCCGGGGGCAGCCAGCGCCTTCGCTCCGTGTGGATGACCTGCTGCACCCCATGCGGAGTCTGCAGCGCATCCTTGTCGAGAAGAGGACGCGGCATCTACTGGACCACATGCTCCACAAGTACGCCGACATTCAGCTCTCGGCGGCCAGCAGAGGCGCCAGGAGGCGGAGGCGGCCGAGCAGCAGCAGCCACGAAGGCCTCAAGGCCCCGAGTCCGCCCGTGGACGCGCGGAAGCAGCAGCCAGAAGACGGAGAGCAAGACGAAGACGAGGACGGAGGCCGCGAGTCGCGCTGCTTGTCCGAGTGCCGCACGGTCTCCACCTTTGGGTCGCTCCCGTCCCCCATAGAGCTCGCGGTCCAGCAGTCCCCGCGCGAGCAGGACGCCGATGCGGAGCTCTCGAGCTCGTCCGAGGGCCAGAGCGCGCCCACATCCCGCAGCTCGGCGCTGTCGTCCACGAGACTCGCGCTCGAACAGCCACCGCTCGAGGCGGAACAGGAGCAGACGGAGCGAAAGCAGCACGACCCAGAGCTGGAGACGCAGCAGCAGACGCAGGTCTGCGCTCCAGAAGGCGACGGATCTTCATCCTCGGACGCGGCGTCGCCAACAGCGGCGTCTCGCCTCCCGAGGCTGCGCGCGGAGCCTCCGATCGGCCACGTCCGAGCCAACTGCTGCGACTTTTTCCCGTCGGCGCACCCGCATTACCTCAAGGAGGAGATCGCCAAGTCAGGGGACAGCGCTCTGCTACGCACCAACTCGGCGAGCACGGAGACGCTCACCGAGGGCGAGGAGAGCGCGTGTCGTGGCCACGAAGGCCACGAGTCCAGCGACGCAAACGCAGACGCAAACGCAGACGCAGATACAAACGACGAGGCCGCCTTCGACATGTGGGACTACGTCTGTCCGCAGTATCTGCGCAAGGTCTACGCCAACGAGTGGGTATAGCGCTTCAGCCTTGCCACGCATGCAGCGCTCTGCTGCTCGGTCCCTGGACGCGTCGGGCTGGCCACGCGAGCCCAAGTTTTGCCATCGAATGAACGCACTCGCGTCCTTCGAGCTGTTCGAACGACCTGTACGCGTCTCTCGAGCTCTACTTCTTCTTCGGACACTTCTGTGACTACGCAGGCGGAGCAGAGCGAGCGGAGGAAGCCATGACGCAGTTCACTCGGCTCTCCAGCGCGTCACGCACCACGTCTGCCGCTACGCTGCGACTCGAAACGGCGTGGAAGCAAGACGAGGTAGAGGATATTAGCTAGCATTACTGGGCATCTGCGCAGTCTCCTTGCTAGCACCCGGCCGCTATCGCTGCAAGCACTTGTCCTTGCCGGGCGCAAGCAAGAGGTCCGAGGCACACCGGCCGCCTCAGAGCTCCTCTCGGTAGGGCGCGTGCGTGGCGGCTGGGACGGCGGCGTCGTCCGAGTTGCTGCCTTCCACTGCAGGCGTCAGCATCTCCTTGAACTGCGAGCCCGCGGGCTTGAGCTCCTGGCGGTCGCTGCCGTGGTGGCTGTAGTCGTAGGCCAGGCCGCCGTGGTACGAGATGTCAATGCCGTTCACCTCCTTCTCCTCCGACACGCGCAGGCCCACCGTGTACTTGAGCGCGAAGAGGATGAGGAGCGTCACCACGAACGTGTAGGCGGCCGCGGCGCACATGGCCGCCAACTGGTGCAGCAGCTGGATGGGGTTGTCGTAGAAGGCGCCACCGTCGATGCTCGGGTTCACGTCGCTCGTGGCGAAGAGCCCCGTGAGCAGCAGCCCCATGAAGCCGCCGCAGCCGTGGATGGCGAACACGTCCAGCGTGTCGTCGTAGCGCAGCGAGTCCTTGACCAGCACGGCCGCAAAGGCCGACGCGGCGCCCACGAGTCCAAAGATGAGCGCCGCCCACGAGTGTACGTAGGCGCAGCCCGGTGTGATTGACACGAGCCCAGCCACGGCGCCGCTGGCCGCGCCGCACGGGTCCAGCTTGCGGTGCACGGCGAACTCGAGCCCGAGCCACGTGAGGAAGCCCATGGAGGCCGACAGGTGCGTGTTGAGCGCGGCCACGACGGCGATGCCGTCCGCGGCGATCTGCGAGCCGCCGTTGAAGCCGAACCAGCCGAACCAGAGCAGCGTGGCGCCGATCATGACCAGCGGCACGTTGTGCGGCTTGACGGGCTCGCCGTGGTCGTAGCGCCGGCCCACCACGAGCGCCGTGGCTAGCGCGCCAAAGCCGGCCGACACGTGGATGACGGTGCCGCCCGCAAAGTCGAGCGCGCCCATCTTGCCCTCCCAGCCCATGGCCGTGACCTCCCACGCGTCGTCCAGCTTGAGCGACCAGATCCAGCGCGCGAGCGGGTCGTACACGATGCTCGTCCAGAGGAAGATGAAGAGCAGGTACGTGCCGAACTTCATGCGGCCCACGACGCAGCCGCTGAGCTCGGCGGGCACGATCATGGCGAACTGCATCTGGTAGAGCGCAAAGAGCATGTGCGGGATGCCGCTGCCGTACGTGCCGCTGGGCGTCTGCGTCACGTCCGTGAAGGCCGCCCAGCCAAAGATGCCGTGCGAGCTGAAGGCCGCCGAGTAGCCAAAGGCCCAGAACTGCACCGACACGAGCGCCATGCTCACGAAGGACATCATGATGGTGTTGGACGCCATCTGCTCGCCCGCCAGGCCCGCGTAGAAGAAGGCCACGCCCGGCGTCATGATCATCACGAGCGCCGTGGCGCCCAGCATCCACGCGATGTTGCCAGAGTCGAGCTCCTGGTCAAAGTCCCGCCCGGCCTTCATGCCCTGGTTGGCGTACGCCACGCACTCGCCCGTCTCCGAGTCCGCGTACTGATCTACGCCGCAGCTGGGAGTCGACCCGGAGCCGCTCTGCGCCGTCGCCACGGCCATCGCCAGCAGCGCCAGGAGCGCCAACAGCGTGGCGCGTCTCGGTGTCATCGCCATGGGCTCCGGACTGTCGAGTCGAGAGCCGAGAGTCGAGAGTCGACGGTCGAGAGTCGAGAGTCGACGGTCGACAGTCGGGGGTCGAGGGTCGAGGGTCGAGGGTCCTGGCGCTCCAGCCGGCGAATTGAGAAGTGAGCTCCGCGGTGGCGTCACGCCCGCCCTGGAGCGGCCTCGAGGCCACAGAGCGCAGTGCAGCGGCAGGTGGTCGTCAGCATTCGTGTTCCCGTGGCTCCACGGCAGAAAAGCTCTGCGCGCCGGTGTGCAGCGGTATGCGAAGCGGGCAGGTGGTCGTCCTCGGCCTGTTTGCGCAAGGGCGGCGAGGAACCTGCGGCACGGCATATCCTGTTGGATGGAATGTTTAGCGGCGCGGGTGGGGCGGGAAGTTGCTGGGTGGGGCGGCATAATCCTGCGCTATGGCATACTTTGGACGCGGTCGGGAAATAACGGGAACACCGGAAAACGAACTCGCCAGACACCGGAAAACGAGGTCGGCGTGCGGAAAGCTGCCGGCCCAAGGCCTCCACACACACACACGCACACACGCACGCACACGACCACGGCCAGCAGGACAAGTGCGTCTCCAAGCAGTGCTGCCGCTGCAAATAGCTGTCCACGACGAGCCCCCACCCACCTTTTACTAGTGGAAACCCCTAGAAAGGCGCAAGCTAGGGGTTTCAACGTCCCGATTGTCACGCGCAATGGAGATGGACTCGCCCAACCGCCACCAATCCTCGCATGCTCATGCTTCAGGCCGTGGCGATGGGGCGGCCGCACATTGCGCAACGATCCGCTGCTGCTGCAGAGATGCCAGCCGTCGCCACGGCACGACGCACTCGCTCCGCTCCAGCTTAACCTTCTGCTGCTCCGAGTTGCGAGCCGTTGCTCCGAGTTTGGCGTCCCGTGCCTCGCTCCTACGCAGGTGCCGTTGGGCTGTCTGCAGTCAGTTGGGTGACGCCCAGCGTCGAGGCGGAAGACTCCCAGCTTCGCTGCGTCGGTCGTTGCGTTCCGGTGTAGTGCAGCCAGCGCCTCGCTATGAAATTGGACAGCGCGGTAGTCGCAGTGGGCGAGTCGGGCCAAGGGCCGTTGTGTAGCGCGTGAGGCACAGCACCTGCCGAGACTGCGGGCGGCGGGCGGGGCAAGCGGCTTGCGTAGCAGGCTGAGAAAGGCGCCGTGCCGGCCAGCCCTTTGAGTCGGGCACCACGTGGCTGTTATTTAGGTTCGTTACTTGCCTTGAAATGGGCTTCGGATCCCACCAATTGGATCGGCTGTCGTTTGGTCCATTTCCATTCCAACCAATCCGAGCGGCCCTGTGGGCCGTTTTCGCCCACAGCGCACTCGGATTGGCTGATTTGTTTCTTGTTGTTTGCCACGCAGCCTTCCGAGCATTCCCGCGTCGAATGCTACTGGAGATGCAGGAGCTCACGCGGCGACTCGAGGCTTGCGCGGACGCTGGCGCCTGCTGCGCCGAGATCCACTCCGCCCTGCGCGACGCGGCGGGCTCCGACGAGCACGATGCAGCTCTGCGCGCCTGCGCGGCCTTCCTGGGCGCCTCTGGGGGCGTCACGCGGCAACTCCTGGCCGCTCTCGCCTCGTTGCCCGACGACGAGCGCACGCGGCTGCTCCCGCTGCTGGACGTGGCGCTCTCGGACGCCGTCAGCGGCCTACAGCGCGACAGCGAGCGCGTGTCGGCGGCTGCAGACGCGCCGCGCGGCCCCGAGTCGCCGCAGGAACCGCCGGAAGCCGCGCAGCCGCTCGCGTGTGCGCGTCCGGAGCTGCTGGCGGCGTTTGTGGACGTGGCGACGCGGGAGCTGGCGGCGCTGGGCCACTGCGCGGCGCCCGAGAGTCGGCGCTGGCTGCGCTGGAGCGAGCAGGTGCTGGACGCGCTCTTCGCCTCGCAGCGCAAGGACCAGCAGTCGGCCGAGCCAGCCGAGCCGCTCGAGCCACGGGACGCGCCGGAGCAGCCCGAGAGCGGCCAGCGGACGGCGTGGGTCGTGGCCACCGCCGCGTGCCTCCTGCGGCTGCACCACGCGCTCGTAGCGACGGCCAGCGCGCTCGGCCAGCGTCCGGATCTGCAGCTCATGACGCTCGCCTGGAAGGTGCGTGTCTTCCGTCCGATTGACGTCCGATTGGCGTTATTTAGTGGGGTTACGGCACCTCTCTCACTCCTTAGTGTGCCTGCTAGAACCTGACCAAGCTGGCCACGGCCTTCGGGGGGACACTAGCGTCCTCCTCGCACTCGGCGGCACCGTCCGAGCATCACGAGGACGAGGAGGACACTACCGCCGCCAAGGGGACGCTCCGACCGGGGGGAGCCTTCAGCGTGGAGGCGCTGCTGGACGCCGCCGTGGCCTCCCTGGAGGACAACGCGGGACACGTGCTCCTGCTGGCCACGGCGTGGAGCGACGCGACTGCCAGCGCCACTCCCACTCGGCCGCTGACCCTGACGCTGGCGCTGGACGCGACGGCCGTCAAGCTGCTGCGGCTGTCGTGGCGCGCCTTCCAGGGGCAGCTGCTGGCCTTCGCACACGTGCCCAGCTGCGCGCTGGAGGACGCCGTGCTGGCGCTGGCCAACGTGGCGGCCACGCTGCTCTTCGTGCTCGGCCCGCAGCCGTGCGAGGCGGCGGACAAGGCGGCGCTGGAGCTGCGCCGCCTGCTCGACATGGCGCTCTCGCTGGCCGAGCAGCTCGCGGACGCGCAGCAGCACCACGTGGCCACGCGACGCCACGTGCGCTCGCTGCTCTGGCATCCCGCGGCCGACGTGCTCCGCGCCGTGCGGCAGCGCCAGCCCGTGGGCGTCAACTGCGACGACGTCGAGAGCGCCATCCGCTGGGCGCACCTGCTGCTGCTCGCGGCCTTCAGCGCCGCCGACGCGCCCGACGTGGCCGCGCTGGCCGTCGAGGTGGACGCTCTCGGCCTCCCGAGCGACGCTCGGGCCGTCGAGGAGGACGCTGGCGGGCCGGACGAGGCTCGAGGTCGCGTGGCCGCGGCGCTCCTGACGCGGTTCCGCGAGTGCGCGCGGTGGGCGTCGCTCTCTCGCTGGGCCGAGGCCGAGCGGCTCTTGGCGGAGCTGCTGCTGGGGCTGCTCTCGCGCTTTGCGCGGCTGTCGGCGCTGCAGCTCGTGCTGCTGCAGCAGACGCTGCACCCGAGCGGGACGCAGCGCAGCCTGTGCTGGGAGCTCTGGCGCGAGCTGCTGTGCCACTGCTGGGGCCACGCGCCGGCGTCGCGAGCGCTGGAGCTGCTGCTGGCCCTGGCGCTCGGGCCGGACGACCACGAGGACGACGAGGAGGACCGCGACGAGGAGGACCGCGACCGCGACCGTGACGCGCGCGTGCTGGCCGGCGACGTGGCCGAGGACGTCTGCGAGCTGCTGGCCGCCGTGTACGCGCATCTGCCCGCGAGGCTGCAGCGGCTGTGCCTGGCGCCCGTGACGCGCGTGGTGCGCGTCCTCTGCCGCGCCGGGCCGGCGCACGCCTGGACGCCGCGCGTGGCGGCGCAGTTCCTGCTGCTGGACAAGCTGGCGGCCTGCGGCTTGCTCGAGCGGTTCCGGGGCGACGACAAGGAGGCCTGGGTGGCCACGTACCTGCCGCTGAGCTTCGAGTGCTGCGGCACGGCGCTCGAGCTGCTGGCGGGCGACGCCACCGCCTCGCACGACGACCAGCAGGGCGTGACGCGCGTGCTGGAGCTCTGCATGCTCGTGCTCTCGGCCGTCCTGGACGACAACCGCGGCCGCGACGCCGACGTGGCCGAGCTCTCGCGCATCCTGCTGCCGCTGGCCTGCGAGGCCCTCAAGCAGCTGGCCCGGCGGCCGCGCGGCGCGTCTCGAGCGTCCTCCGGCGTCCTCCGACTGGACCGCAGCGTCTCCCGCGCCACCGAGACGACGCTCGCGCTGCTGGGCAAGCTGGGCCCGCTGCTCAAGCGCAACGAGGCCAACCGCTGCGCGGAGACGCTCCAATACGTCCTCCTGGCGGCCGAGGACGCAGGAGGACGACCGCAGCGGCGTGACGCGGACGCGGACGCGGACGGCGTGCTGGTGGCCGCCGCCTGCTTCCTCCGCTCGACGCTCTTCGACGTGCAAGTGGCGGCGGCGGACGGGCCCGTGGTCTGGCGCCTGCTGCTCGCGCTCTTCCGGCGCCTCGGCGTGGGCTGCGAGCGCGCGACTCGCCCGTCGCTGCTGCGGAGCGTGGCTCTGGACGCGCTGTACCGGCTGCTGGCGCACTCGAACGTCGTGGAGGTGGCTGGCGCGCCCGTGCGTTCGCTCCTGGCCGCGGAAGCGCGTCGCGCGCTCGTGGACAGCGTCGCGTGTCGACGCATGGAGCGCGTGCAGGTCGTGGAGGCCGTGGAGGCGGCGCGCGCCGCCGTGGGCCGCAGTCTGCGACGTCAGGACGCGGCGCAGCGTCGCGCCTTCCGGCGGCGGTTCCCGGCGGCGCTGGACGACGCGGACGAGCACGGCAACGAGCCAGAACGAGGTGAGTGGGAGCCACCGCAGCACGCAGAGACGCGCCGCAAGCGGCCCGCAGAGCGCTCGACGGCGCCACACGGCAAGCAGCGCAAGCGGGACCACGTGGTGGCGCTCTGTCGCGAGCTGCAGGCCTCGTTCTCGCGGCTCGACGGCCAGAGCGTCGCGGGCGCGCAGCTGCTCGACAGCCCCGAGCTCGAGCGCGCCACAGCGGCGCTGCACGCGCTGCTGGCCCGGACCGCGGCCTTGTAGCGGCCTGCAACACGCAGCACGACGCGTCAGTGCCGCAAGAACGTCGCGCGAGTGGCTGCCAACAGGCCCGAGCCTGCCATTCACGCGCCCACGCGCCGCAGAGAGCGCTCTCTGCCTCGTCCTCCTGTCCTCCTGTCTCTTGGGTGTCCTCGAGCGTCCCCGTGCGTCCTCGAGCGGGCCGCGGCGTCAGCGGTAGGAGCGCCCGAAGGCCTGGAAGAAGCCCGGCTCGATCTTCCCGCGCGCGCGCTCGGCGTTCGCCTTCTCTCGCTCGGCCGCCTGCTGCGCCTGCTGCTCGCGCGTGGCGCGCACCTCGCGCTCCGTCTGCGCGCGGCGGCGCTGCGCCTCGTGCTCGTCGCGGGCCATGGCGCGCTGCAGCTCGCGCTGCTCCTGCGCGTCCTGCGCGTGCTGCTGCCGCCTGGCGCGCGCCTTGTCGGCCAGCAGCGCGTCGTTCGAGGCCACGGCGAGCCGCGTCTGCGCCTTCGAGAGGCCCTTCCAGTGGTCCACGCGCACGCGGCGCTCCAAGGCCACGCCCGGCAGCGCCGCCTGCTGCGGGTTCTCGCTCACCAGGTCGCTCTGCAGCGTGAGCGCGATCTCGCGCGCGTCCTGCTGCTGCTCGAGGCGGCGGCGAGCGTCCTCCTGCTCGCGCTGCGTCTCGCGCAGCCGCTCGTTGAAGCGCCGCACGTCCGTGGCGTTGGCCGCGCGCTCGCGCTCGTTGGCCTCGTGCAGCTCCTCCACGCGTCGCTCCACGTCCAGCAGCTGCTTGGCGTCAGCCTGCTGCGCGTCGCGGCTCTCGGCGTCGCGCTGCGCCTCGCTCGCCATCTGCGCCAACGTCCACTGCTTGAGCTGCAGCGCCTGCAGTCGCCTGCGCGCCATGGCGCCGGCGTCCTCTCCGGCGAAGTGCTGCGCCGCGCCGGGCGCGCAGGCGTCCGGGTCGACGCCCAGCGCGCGCACGGCCGCGTCGCGCGCGCGCGTCGCCTGCGCCTCGGCCGCCTGCGCGTCCCAGTCGAGGCGCAGCGTCCGCAGCTCGCGGCGCCGCGCCAGAGCGTCCTCCGACTCCACCTGCAGCAGGTAGCGGCGGATGGCGGCGTCCTCCTCGTCCTGCTCGCGCTGCGCCTCGCGCGCGGCCGCGGCCTGCTGCTCGTGCTCGGCCACTTGGTTCCTCACGCCGGCAATGTCCGCCTGGGTCGGCAGAGCACACAGCGGGGGACACACAGGAGGACACAGCGGGGGACACGTGAGTCTCGAGCTCCAGCCGGCCAGACGCCAACGCAGTGCGACGTACGCCGATGTTGCGCAGGCGGCCCGGGCCGAGCTTCTGCGTGCGCTCGCGCTCGCGCTGGCGACGCGCCTCGAGCCGCAGCTCGTCCGCGTCCTGCGGCGCCGTGGGGCCCAGCACCATGTTGCTCCGCTCTCTGCGGTCCCGGACGCTCCGCTCTGCTGTCCTTGGCTGTCTTCTGCTGGCCTTGGCGTCGGAGCGGCTCTGGCTCGAGCGGCGGGCGGCGGGCGGCGGGCGGCGGGCGGCGGGCGGCGAGGGCCTGGAAGAGCGTCTGAGGCTCCTGTGCTCGGGTATTCCTGGGCGAAAGACAGAGGCACACACGGGGGTTACTCCGACCGCCACCGTCGCATGCGCATGGATATAGCTACCAGACTCGCGCCGCGCCGTAACGGGCGGCGCGCTGGCTTGCTCGCTCGCTCCTTCGCTCGGGTGGCACGCGGGCGCTTATATATTGGCTTTTTGTGGGCTTTCGAGGGGCTTTCTGCTTCTGCTGCGTGGCCGGCCGGCCTTTGACTGCCGCGCTCTGCTGCTTGAGCGTTTCTGCGCTGGTCAACACGGCACGGGAGAGCGTGAGCACGGCGCGAGCGAGCGAGCGAGAGAGAGAAGCAGACAGGGAGCCGCACCTTCGGATGAGGCTAGACGACCTGCTCGCGCTTGTCGGCGTCCTCGTCGAGGCTCTTGAGGTACTCGTCCAGCGACGTGTCTCCGCGCACGAGCACGGGCTTCTTGTGGCCCAGGATGGCGTCCTCGTCCACGTACACGGCGCGCACGTCGTCCAGGTCGGGCAGCTCGAACATGGTGTCCAGGAGCGCGCGCTCGAAGATGGCGCGCAGGCCGCGCGCGCCCGTGTTCTTGCGCAGCGCCGAGGCGGCCACGGCCTCGAGCGCCGCGTGCGTGGCGTGGAACTCGACGTCGCTGAGCGCAAAGAGCGCCTTGTACTGACGCAGCAGGCTGTTCTTGGGCTCCGTGAGCACGCGCACGAGCTCGGGCTGCGAGAGCCCCGTGGTGCTCACGAGCATGGGGAAGCGGCCGACGAACTCCGGGATGAGCCCGTAGGCCACGAGGTCCTCGGGCTCGGCACGGCCCAGCAGCTCGCCCACGTGCGCGCTCTCCTGCAGTCGCGTGCTGGGCATCTGCGCGCCAAAACCGATGCTGGCCTGCGCCGTGCGGCGCGTCACCTGCTTCTCCAGGCCGGCGAAGGCGCCACCGCAGATGAACAGGATGTGCGTCGTGTCCATGGTAATGTACTCGCCGCGCGGGTTCTTGCGGCCGCCCTTCTCGGGCACGTTGACGCGGCTGCCCTCGAGAATCTTGAGCAGCGCCTGCTGCACGCCTTCGCCCGACACGTCGCGCGTGATGCTCACGTTCTCGCTCTTGCGCGTGATCTTGTCGATCTCGTCCAGGTACACGATGCCGCGCTGCGCCGCCTCCACGTCGTAGTTGGCCGCCTGGTAGAGCTTGAACAGCACGCTCTCCACGTCCTCGCCCACGTAGCCCGCCTGCGTGAGGCTCGTGGCGTCCGCGATCACGAGCGGCACCTTGGCCAGCCGCGCCAGCGTCTTGGCCAGCAGCGTCTTGCCCGAGCCCGTGGGGCCCACGAGCATCACGTTCGTCTTGTCCAGCTCCACGCCGTCCAGGAAGGCCAGCTTGTCCCCGAGGCTGTGGCGATGCGTGTGCGGCTTGTGCTCCGTCGAGGGCTTGTTGACGTCTTCCGGCGTCTCGCCCGGCGGCGTCGAGGACTCCAGACGCGCCACCTCCTCCAGAATGAGCCGTCGACCGATGTTGGAGAGCCCAGAGGGCAGGTCGTGCAGGTCAAGGCTGTCGGAACGCGGCCGAGGCGCGCTGTGCGCCGCCGTGGCGCGCCGCACGCCCGCCGCCTCGGCGTCCTTGCGCGCCTGCAGCAGCTCTAGCGCGTGCAGACGCTTGTAGTGGTTGTGCACGCCCACGGCCAGCGTCTTCTTGACCTTCTCCTGCCCGATCACGTACTGGTTGAGCCCGTCGTAGATCTCGCGCGGCGTCAGCACGTGCTCCTTGGTGGCCGTGGCGCCCGTGGCCGAGCCTGAGCCCACGACCGAGCCGTGCGCCTCGCTGGCCAGCTTGTCGTGCTCGCCGTCCGCGTGCATGCGGCCCGCGGCCGAGCCCGACAGCGAGCTGAGCGCCGCGGCGGCCGCCGGGTTGCGGAACGTCGGGCCGTTCGACGTCGGCTGCGGCTCGTCCGTGAGCGCAAAGTGCGCGTCGCAGGCCGGACACTTGACCACGTCGCCCTTCTTCAGCTCGCTGGCCGCGGGGGGCGTGCCGCGCGTGCGTGCGGCCATCGTGGCCGCGTCTTCCGGGCCCAAAGGCGCCGCGCGCACCATGGGCGTGCCGCATTTCTCGCAGCACAGCGGCCCGCCGGGCTTGGGCGGGGCCGCGCCGCCGTCCCCGGCGCCGGAGCTCATGCATGCGGCCAGCACGCGCCTGTCCGCGCGGCCCAGCGGCCCGAAGGAGGCCGGGCGCGGCGCCGCGAGGACGCCAAAGTGCGGCGGCACGACGAGACTTGACGCGGGGATTGCGGCGCGACCACGGGCCGCACGGGGGCGCAACTGGCGCGAGAAGCGCGCGCGCGCGGGCCGCAAGCTGCACAGCATGGCGCAGAGGCGGGAGGACGCGCGTAGAGGCCGCTACGGGGCGGGAGGACGAGGCGCTAGTGGCGCTAACGCTAGTGACGCTTTAGCGGACGTGACGCTGGCAGATCCGCGAGTGGGAAGCGGAGAAGAAAGGGGACGTGGGACTGGGCGCGTGCCTGCGGGCGGCGAGACGCGCGTGGATTGGCGGAAAAGGTGGTAAGGGCGAGGGGTGCGGGCTGGACGAGTTGGTAGAGGCGATATGCGGTCTGGAAGAAGCAGGTGGATGCTGATTCGCTGGCTTGTGGAGGGAGGAGTGGGCGATTGGTTGAAAGGAGAGGTTGGGGACAAGGGGTAGGGACCGCGACAGCTTGAAGTGCGACGCGGTTGCGTTGCAGGAAGACACGATCCCCCCGAAGCAGCAACCGGGAGGTGGAAAGAGAGCGGGCGAGACGGCGAGCCCCCTCATAGAGCAACTCCCGACTGGTTGAAGCCGCAAACGGCGCCGGTTAGCACAATGGCGGCAATTCGCCGCGCTTGCACGCCACGGACTTGGCCAGGATAGCCCACTGCACGCTGCAACTGCAAGGCGCACGTGTCTAACCGCCACTGCGCCGCAGATCGTAAGCGCCCAGTTTACATGCGTCTGCGTGTTTTAGTGCAAGGGGTTTTCACACTTGAGGCCCCCGCCGTCCTATAGCTATGGCGCAACGCGGTATTTTACCCGCCTCCACGGCGGTACACACGGACCAAGGCAGCAGGCCTCGTCAGGAGCTCGAAGCTCGTCTTCACGCCTCTAGTGAGCGCTCTCGAGGAGCTTCGGACGCCTAGACGTGGTTGGCGCTCGTGCCCGGGGTCATCATCTGGTTAAAGTCGCCCGCGGGTGCCGCCGCCGGCTTGTAGTTGGGCGAGCTAGAGGCGTGCACGCTGTGCTCGTAGGCTGCTCCGCCGTGGTAGGACACGTCCAGGCCGTTCACCTCCTTGTCCTCTGACACGCGCAGACCGATCGTGTACTTGAGCGCCATGAGGATGATGAAGGTCACCACGGCCGAGTAGCCCGCGGCCACGCACTGCGACACAAACTGGTGAAGGAGCAGCATCGGGTGGCCGTAGAAGGCGCCGTCCACGCCGGCCGGGTTCACC
>JAADYJ010000750.1:0-15307 GCA_023338205.1 Halophytophthora polymorphica
CGCCACCGTCAGCGTGCGAATCACGACGCTGCAGATGCGATCGGTCACTGTGAACGCCTCGTTCGGGACTGCTTGGCCGTCCGTGAAGCTGCCCTTACCGGCGCTATTGGCGCTAGGCGACGTGGTCTGGAAGTAAGGCGTACCGCTGCTGCTGCCGTAGAGGAACCCGTCGTCCTCGAGCTTGGGCACCATCGAGGGCGGTGGTAACGTACTGGGGACGCCGATCCCAACGACTCTGCCAGCCAGAATGGGTTTGCTTTGCCCGGAGGCGGCGGCTTTGGCGGCGCTGAGCGCTAGTGTCTGCTGAAGCACCTCGTGGTCGGCGTCTTTCCCCAGTACGAAGCGCTCCAGGTCGAAGAGCGTCGGGTTGAGCAGCACGGGGAAGGCGATGGCCACGTGCACGAGCATGAGCGCTGAAGCCGCCTTCTTCCAGCCACTGTGCGTCGGTAGTTGGTCCAGTAGTGTGGCTGGCGCCGTGCAGCCGAACTGATAGTAGGTTACGACGCCGATAAGCAGGTAGACGCACGTGATGAAGAGCAGCGTGAGCGACACGAGGTTGGCCAGTTTCGTGGGGTCCGTGTGCTGGCGCTGGATGGGCGGGATGAACATGGCTGTGCCCATGACAAACATGATGGTGCCGAAGGTCTGCACGGCGTGGTCGGCCTCAAGCTGTGTCTCCCGTGGCGAAAAGTCCACGTTCTCGAGGCTGTAGCCGATGCAAATGACGTCGGCGCAGACGGCCACAAAGCCGCCGAGGTACGCCAGCGACGTGACACCCTTCAGCGTCGGGATGAGGATCACGGGCATGACTCCCACGGCCATGAAGAGGATCCACTGCGTCGGGTCTCGTCCGCCTTCGACGTCGAATGTGGTGCCTTCGAGTAGACACGGCAGTAAGATCGTGCCTCCCATGACCAGGAAGGCGATGGGGCTCAGGAAGCACACGCCTGCCTCGGACAGCAGCACGATGCGGCGGCCAGCCTCGCCGAAGGCGTGGAAGCCCAGGTCGCTGAAGGTGCGCACCGCCACGGGCGTGACTGCCATGGCTTTGCTCACCGCCACGCTGCACCATTCACATGAGCATCAAGAAGAAGCGCTTTGTTGAACGCCTAGTGGACAGAAAGCAAGCTGTTTCGCGCGGTGGAGAGCAGCGCACCTGGCGTGGAGATTGCAGGCCGAGATGAAGTAGATGCCCATGGCGGCCACCACGGGCCCGGCGGCCGCGAAGATGGCGCCGAAGCTCATGGCACCCACGCCAAAATTGGCGCAGAACAGTAGCGCCACACACAGCAGGTCGTCGTCCGACGCCATGGCAGCAGCAGCAATAACAGGAGAAGATCGAGGTGGCAGGCCAACGGCGGTGATTGATCGTGGGGTCATGCGGATCCGGTCGCGTCCTTTCGGGGCCTGGCGGCGCCACTTCATGGGGGTACTTCATCGTGTGCGCTACTTCACGCGCGTTACTTCAGCGCCAACTTCGGTAGACTTCCGGGGAAGCTCGTGGAATTCCGTGTCTCTCTCCGACCGCACTGTTTCGAAATCCCCACCCGGGCATACAAACAGCAAGTAGTTTGTTCGCAACGAAGCCGACCGTCCGAACGCAAAAACAGGGCGGGTCCCCGGCCCTATTCGCGCCGCTGCACCGACCGACCGACCGCCAGGTCGAGTGAAGAAACATACTCCGCGCAAGGTTAATGGGGCGCCTTAACCCGGCCGCAGCAAGTGACGAGCGCGTGTCTGCGCGACGAAGGAACGCCGTCGTCGCCGCTTGTATCCGCCTGCCGAGCTCCAGCCCGCAGTCGCAATTTCGCTTGCTAGCGCGCACACGTGAAGCTACAAACACACACGCACGCACACACACACACGAACGATCCGAGCCAAGATGCCCGCGACGTCCACGCCGAGCCACGCCGCCGCGCCTAGCCAGAGCCACAAGCGTCGGCGCGCACAGAACAGCGAGAGCCACGCGGACCCGAGCCTGTGGAGCTGCGCCACGTCCGGGGAGAGCTCGGAAGAAGACGAGCTGGAGCCGACGCTGTGGGAGGAGGCGCGCTCCATGGTGCAGGCCAAGCGCCGGCGCCGCGCCGACCTGGACGGGCTCAAGAAGTCGGTGCGCCGCATGGAGGTGCAAGTCTCGGACGCGTCGGCCAAGTTGCGCGACCTGCGCGCGCTGGTGGCGCACGTGGTGGCGCAGCGCCAGCAGCAGTGCCAAGCATAGAGCGCCGAGCCGAGTCGCGCCGCGGCTTCGTGTAGTATAGTATTCAGCCTCGCCCCCAGCTCCAGCTCCAGCTCCAGCATGCGCCGTAATGGCCAAGGCATACCCGGAAGCCGCCGCCGTTCACGTCGCGTAGCCAGCGAAGCGCGCCCAGGGGCCGAGGAAGCAATTGACATGAATTTATCTTATCTGCGTATCCATTACCCACTCTGAGTTTATCTGGCCTCGGCATGTTGAGCGGCTGGTGGCGATGTTCGCAGTAAAATGGGCCAGCGGACGCCTCGCCTCGACCCCATTCGGCGCCCCATTCAGCCCGCCGTGCTTCATGCCCGAATCGGTGTGCTCGCCATTCGCTGGATTCCAGCCGTTTCGAGTATCCGGGGATCGCTCGTCGATGGTCGCAGAACAGCATCGAACACGGTGGGTCGATGGTCGGTTGGGCTTACGGAGCAAAACCACTTGACGTTTGTATTGGGATTTAGACCTGCGAAGGTCGGTCGGTCGGAAGCTTGTTATCCGTTCGTTCCACGCTCGTTTCGTCACTAGGTGCGCATGGGACACTACGCGTGGACCAGAACCGCACGTTGCGCCCATCTGGTCGAAACCGATGAGCAAAGTTCGCGCTCACACGAACCTAACTGCTGAATTTAGCCATGCATGGACCAAGCGCTGTTGCTTGCGCTGCCACGCCTTCGAGCCGTCTGGCTTGGGCTACTGCCTGCCCCCCTCCCCCAAGTATTGGATGGAGACTTGCGCACTTGGCTGGAGCCTTTCAACGGGGACGCAGCCAGACCTGCTCTGTCACCTCCTTGGTTCGTGGCGTGTTCGGTACGCGCGTCACAATCTACCACGGCCCACAATTCGACACGAACTGGTGCCACAAGCTGGACGACTACCGTAAACCGCAAAGCAGCAAACCGGAACCGAAGCAGAAAAGGATGAGCATGACTGACGACGCGCCGTGCTCCGAAGCGGAGGCGCAGTGGCGCCAGCAGCGCCGCGAGCTGTACGAGGAGCTGTACCAGGGCGGCAAGAAGCCTCTGAACCGCGAGGCCGTGCTGTCCACGCGGTGCGTCCCTCGCTCTCTCCTGTACTGTCGTCTCCTCCCACGAGGCTCCACAGCGCTGACGTGGCGTGGCATTCATCCAACGCACTTGTGCTCCCAGGAAGCACTTTGCGACCGGGGCCGCCTTCGAGCCCAAGCCGTATGTCTTCCCCAATGCGGATGACTGTGTGGCACTCATCTGCGCGCCGATCCCGGACGAGATGGCGCAGCGTTGTCACTCGATCGGCCAGCGACTCGTGGAGCTGCTGCCGCGCGAATCGGAGACGGACGATGCCGTGGCGTACGTGAACCGCCTGGATCTCATGCACGTGACGCTCTTCCACACGTCGCACCCGGACGAACTGACGCCGCACGCCAAGGAGCGGCGCGCCGAGGACGTGGCGCAGCTCACGCAGGTCGGGAAGCGGTTCGCACCGTTCCGAATGGCGCCCGTGAAGGTCATCCTGGCGTCCTCGGGTGCCATTATCATGCTCTTCCAGTGCCTACCGGACGTAAGCGCGGATGCCAGCGTCGTGAATGGCAACGCCGAGTTCTCAGTGGACCATATGCGCCGCGTGGCGCAGGAGGAGTTCGAGCATGTTCCCAAGAAGGGTGCGCGCACCATCATCCACTCGACGCTGGCGCGCGTGCTCTCGCCTGACGTGAGCGAGGAAGCGCTGAGCCGTGTGCATGCCACGTGCGAGGAGATCTCGGCTCAGCTTGCTGCCGATCCGCAGCCGGCACTCTTTGATAAGCTCTGGTACGTGGAGGAGACGCACCACTTTTCGCCGCAGGGGGCCAAGACCGACATCCCGCTGGTCGGTGGCCAGCAGTAGGAGCATCAACAGCAACAGGCGAAGAAGCTGGATGACCACCTTCGAGTATCTACATTGCGGTATTGCTTTTTCCAATAAAGGCTCCGATACAAGACGTAGATGCATTCGTACAATGACAGTTCGGGTTCCAATAGACACCACTTGTCTGAAGATGAATGGTCTGCTAGACGAACAATGCACAGTCGAATTCATCGATCAGCATAGCGATTCGAGAAGCTGGAAGGCGGAAAGCGCCGCGTTGGGCGTGGTCTGGTCCCAAGACAGGTCGTCCTCGCCAGTTTCCGCCTCGTCGTCGCTGCTGCAGTCGGTCTCCTCGTCACTGGCGAGCGACCTCGTGTTGCGAAACGACTTGCTGTTGGCATGGCTGGCTGCAAAGACGGCCATGCGCTGCAGCCCCACAGCCGCGTATGGCAGGATAGTAGTCGGGAAGACCGAGAAAACGTGGGCCACGTCCTCGTGCACGTCCAGTTCCCAATTGACGGCGCCATTGGCTTGAGCTTTCGCCACCAACTTCACGGCTTGATGGTGCACGTAGTCGAGACCACCAGTCTGTACAAACACCGGCGGGAGACCTTGAAGATCGCGGTGCATTGGCGAGATGTCGGCCCAAGTGGCAGGATCCGCCACCGTAGATTGCGCCGAAGATCGCAGAGCTGATAACAGCGTTGACGACACAATGCAGTCGTCCGCCGGAGTTTCGTCCTCGGGTAAGTCCACCACTGGGCTCAGCAGCATGACGGCCAGAGGCATTCGGTATGGGTCCGTCTTCCGAAGTCGAAGCAACGCCGACATGGCAATGCGCGCGCCGGCACTGTCGCCTGCCAGGATGATCTGCGATGGCTCGAGCCCTTCGTGCTTCAGTAGATGGCGATACGCGGCCAGCACCGCGCACACTTGCTCCAGATAGCTGGATCCCGCTGTCTTGGCGTAGTCAGCCAAGAAGACGTCGGCCCGCGCGTCAATAGAGTTCACACGTAGCTCCTTCTCGATGGCAGCGGCGAGTGACACGGCGAATCGAGCGTAAGACCTCGGAGAGGCGACTCTGGAGCCTCCAGCCACGTAGAGCACCACGAGTCTCGGCGCATTGCGCTTTGTAGACAACGGCGATCGGATCCAGACGTGCTCCAGCTCGCCCACCGCTTCCGGGACAAGTCGACGGCCAGTCTGGCAGCAAGCGAGCCACCCCAGTATGGAGCCGAGAGCTCCAGTCTGCTGGCGAAGCACGCGCTGCAGCTCAGCGTCACCGACAACGCGCTGGCTAGTCTCGTCGGCCACCACACGCAGACAGGCCCGGCAGAGCTCGAACTGCAGCGTCCAGCGTGCGAACTTGGGCTTGCCGCCTCGAGCCACGAACAGTGCCAGTGTAGAGCAGAAGGAGACCCCCACACGCGCCAGGAGGCGGAGATACTCGGTCGGTGTGCGGCACAGTCCGCCCAGCAGCGACCGCAGTGCCAGCACGGCACCGGAGCTGCCGAAAACCAAGCGTAGCAGACGTCGGCGACGTGCCGGGTCCGCCCAGACGCGCTGCAACGCCGTCAACAGCGCCCAGGGCATCGATTCCAGCTGGACCATTGCGGCTTGAAGATTCGAGCCGGTACAAGGCGGTGGTTGGCGTGCAAACACCAAGTTGTTGCTCCGAAGACCGCCGAAACACAAGTGCGGATCTGATTCGAGGCTTGCCACCAGCGCTCGACCGCGGGGTCTATGGGCATGCGGTCGAGCCGTGCGTCGCGTTGTTGGTCATCGGCTGCGACGTTGGTGCAGCTCTTGCACAAATCAACGGAGCCGTCTCAAATCCTGCGTGCGATGGATTCAATTCACTTCGCCCACTCTGCACGACACACGCGTTCCCGCCGAGGTTGCAAAGCTCGGCCGCGGCCCGGGCTCGTCTTCACGTCGTTGGTGGCTTCGGCCTGGCCGCGCTCCGCCGTCCGGCCATGGCGCGCCTGGCTTCAAGTGCCAGCGCACACCATACTCGTCGCTCGACGGCTACTTTGCCAGAGCACCAAGTCAGCAGCCCGACAGTGCTGTCACCGCTGCGGTGCCAAGTCCCCATTGCGCTCCAAGGCATAGTATTGGACCGTCCTGGACGAGGACGAGGAGCCACCAAGGGGATCAAAAGGGCACTGCCTGTCCTTGCGTACGGTGGGTGTCACGTTCGTCCATCGAGAGGTCCTGGTAATGGATGGCATGACCAACCCACAGGCGGTCGCCACCGCCTGTCGTGAACGGCCTTCGAGTGAGGTCATCCCTGCCACGTTGGGATCGCCACCAGCGCGACGGACTCCGCTTGTTGGCAGACAGTGAGGCTGGAGGAGAAGCTTAGCGCGGCCTCGTGGCATGACGCCACCATTCCACGTTTGAGTTGAGCCTGCAAGGCTTGAATGACGACGAACGCTCCAAGCTCAAGACGCCCTCGAAAGCTTGAAAGACGAGCTCAAGCTCTCGAATATGTTTCCAGTATGTGCATGGATTAATAATGGCGATGACGAGGCGCGCCACGCAAGGGTTGCGGCCTCGATATACGACTTAGGCGGCCCGAGTGCGAGCCGCCGCTCTAAATACACCTCTTCTTTGGGTATGCCCGAGCCTACGCTGCAAAGGCCGCGGGCCCGCGCATGACGATGTGGTCGAGCGGCAGCTCCAGCTCGAGCTCCAGGTCCTCGCTGCCCGTGCTGCTCACGCTGCACGTGGATGCCGTACTGGCGCTGCGGCCGGCCGCCACCTTGCTCGTGAAGTGCTGGGCCGCGAACTCGCCCATGCGGTCGAAGCCCACCTGAGAGTACGGTAGCGCCCAGAGCGGGAACATGGGGAACACGTGCGGCACGCCCTCGTGCACCTCGAGCTCCCAGTTGTTCACGCCGTCCTCCTTGGCCTTGGCGAACAACCGCAGCGCCTGCGGGTGGATGAAGTCCAGACTGGCTGTCTGCACCAACACAGGCGGCAGACCCGTGAGGTCGCAGTGCACGGCCGACGCGTCTCCCCACGTCTTCGGGTCCTCCGGCGTCGGGTGGTACGTCTTGGGCAGCGCCGCGATCACGTCCTTGGACAGGAAGCAGTTGGGCACGTCCGGCTCCCCGCCAGACAGGTCCACCACCGGACACAGCACCATGGCCGCCAGTGGAAGGCGCTGGTGGTTCTCCTCACGCTCGCGGAGTAGCGTGGACATGACGATGCCGCCACCGGCGCTGTCGCCGCCCATGATGATCTGCTCGGGCGACAGACCCTCGTGCTCCAGCAGATACTCGTACGTGGCCAAGACGTCGTCGGGCTGCGCCGGGTAGCGGTGCTCGGGCGCCTTGCGGTAGTTGCACAGGAAGATGTCCACCTGCGCGTCCGAGTCGCCCGTGGCCTCGTTGAGCTTCTTCTCGGCCGCAGCGGCCAGAGTCGTGCCGAAGAGCATGTAGAACCGAGGACTCATGGCCACGAAGCCGCCGCCGTGCACGTAGAAGAGCACCATGCGCCGAGCGCCGAGCTTGCGCGGAGCACGGGACTTGATCCAGATGTGCTCCAGCCCGTTGGCTACCATGGGCTCGTAGTAGCGACCAGTCTGGCGACACGTGACCCAGCCGCAGACCGTGCCCAGCAGCTCGCTCTGGCGGACGCCCACCTTGCCCAGCTCCGAGTCGCCGAAGATGCGCTCTCCGGCCTCGGCCGTGCCGGCGCGCATGACGGCGTTCCACACCTCGAACTGCAGCGTCCACTTGGGGAACTTGGGTCGACAGCCGCGCAGCACGTAGTGCGCCAGCGTCTTCACCACGGTGCAGGTCAGGACAGCCAGGAAGCGCGCGCCCTCCCACGGCGTGTTGCACGTGCTGCTGAGCAGGTAGCGCACGGTCTGCAGCACGAGCGCGCCGGCCGAGCCGCCGAACGCCAGCTGCAGGAACTTATACCGGCGCTGCGGGTCCGCCCAGACGCGCTGCAACGCCGCCAGCAGCGCCCAAGGGAGCTGCGGCACCTTCTTCACCTGCGACAAAAGCGTGTGTACCATGACTGCAGGTGAGCTTGAGCTTGCTTGCAGCTTGCTGTTGAGGAGCTCGAGCGGGGTGGGCAGGAGCCGACGAATTGGCAAGTGCCAGGCCTCAAGCGACTCGCCCATCGAGTCGAGATCAGCAAAGCCGAAGGGACCTCGAGAGCTGCGGAGACACGCCCTCCCAGATGGCCAGAGCCCCCAATCGATTCGAGCCTTGGTTGCAGTCGAAGTGGAGGATCGCGCACAGACAGGCGTGGCACCAGGACGTCGTCCCACGCTGGCGAGCTTTCTCGACCGTCTTTGCGCGCGCGTGTGACCCATTTTGCCACTTCCCGGTCAGGCCATCGGGACGTGACCCCGTGGTGAAGGCCGAGGTGATGGCAAAGGCGAGTGGAGGTCTGCCGTTGCAAGCGGTCCCTCGGTCCCTCGCAATCGGCGACGCCAAGGTCTCCTGGGGGGGAAGCTGAAGATTTCAGCGCCGATATCCAGTTCGCGGCCATGAGCGTCGGGCCAACGTTTGCCAGAGCTCGCGCGAGCCCGCCGAGGCGCTCCGCCGGGCGCAGAGCTTGCCCCAAAATTTAGCCCGCATCCAGCTGGTCTTCGTTGTCGAGCGTTGCGTCTTCGTCGTCGAGTCGCCCGGACCCGTGACAAGGATGTCTCGAGGATTTGGCTTCGCTTCCAAGCGCCAAGACGCGGTCGCGCAATTTGCGCCAGTCCTGTCGGTGCGGGGAGAGATTGGAGGCTTCTCATTGGTGGATAATCGTGAGGTGGCGCTTTTGCAGCAAATCCCACTCTGCAGCCTGTGCACATCTCCCTCGGGACGAGCATGTACTGTACAATTTCATGCACAATAATTGCCACTCACGCGAAGCAAAGCCGCCTCAACGCCGAGTTGACCGGAAGGGGCGCTACTGCAGTTTGAACCGGCGCGACAAAAGACTCAGTTTGAGTGGCGAAACTTGCTCGGCGGCCGCGGCGCGCCAACCCTCATGGGGCTGGCAGAAGTGTTTGTCGACCCGGCGAACTCCATGGATCGGTAGGGGGCTGGACTAAGCGCCCTGGCTAGAACTCTTTGCGCTGGGAGTCGGGGCAAACGGCCGGGATTCGGGCAACTAACTGAATGCGATCTCGAACATGGCAATAGTGAAAGTAAATACGGCCGTTCTGGTTTGCACATCTCGAGCGCACTTTCTTTCGAGTGCCACTCGAGTTTCAAGATCTCTGCAATCGGGCCAAATGGTCGCGTGCATGCCGTCAAACGGCGAAGCCGTCGCCCCCCATTTTCCTCCCTTGCGCGACCGCAAGCATAGAGCGCATGGCACACAGGTTTGTGCAGGTCCAGATCCACCAGCCGTTGCCCCGCGCCGTAGATCGCTTCGCTTGTTGGCAGGATACCGCCGTATGGAAGTTGGTGGCGTTTGGCTTGCACGACGCATGGCAATAGTTGGTTGGCCCTGCTCGCGTGACCTGAAGAGATGACGACGGCGACGTGCACGTTGAAGTGCATGGACAACCACCTTTCCATTAAGTCTCGTCCACCTCCGATTAAGTGGCCCCCTTATCCTACAAAAGCAACCTCACGCAATGGAAGCTACGTCGCTGGCGATGGGTCCCGCCTCCTGCTTCTCGCCGCCGGCATTGCTGCTGCTCGTGCTGCTGCAGGTGGACTCTCCGTCGCTGTCGCCGCTCGAAGGCATCGCCTTGCGGAACTGCGTGGCAGCAAACACCGCCAGGCGCTGCACGCCCACCTGCGCGTAGGGCAGCACGAAGCTCGGGAAGATGGAGAAGACATGCGGCACACCCTCGTGCACGTCCATTTCCCAGTTGGCCACGCCGTCCGCGCGCGCCTTGGCTTCCAGACGCACCGCGTGCTGGTAAATGTAGTCCAGACTGGCCGCCTGCACGAAGACCGGCGGCAAGCCGCGCAGGTCGCAGTGCACGGATGACGCGTCCTCCCACGTGTCAGGGTCGTCGCACGTGGGGTGGTAGGCCGGCATCATGGCGGAGCAGAGCTTGGGGCACAAGATGCAGTGTGGGGCCGGCGGTTTGTCCCCGGAGAGATCCACGGCGGGGCTGATCAACATGGCGGCCAGGGGCAGGTCCCTCGGGCTTGTGGCTCGAACGCGTAGCAGCGTGGACATGACGAGACCGCCCCCAGCGCTGTCACCCGCGATGATGATCTGCGATGGGGCCAGTCCTTCGTGCTCCAGCAGGTATTTGTACATGGCCACGGTGTCCTTGGGCGGCGTCGGGAAGCTGTGTTCGGGCGCCTTGCGGTAGTTGGCCAGGAAAACGTCCACGGGTAAGACGTCGGAGGACTCTCCAGCCGCGTCGCCAAGCTGACTGGCCAACTCCTTCTCGATCGTAGCGGCCAGAGAAGCCGCGAGGGAGACGTAGAACCTCGGACTCAGGATCGCAAAGCCTCCGCCATGGAGGTAAAGCACCACGCGCCGCTGAGCGTTGCTCTTTCTGGCCCTGGTGGACCGCAGCCACAGGTGCTCTAGATCGTTGAAGTGCACCGATTGGAGCCGTCGTCCGTGCTGCTGACAGGAGAACCAGCCCAGCGCTGAGCCCAACGCTTCGCTCTGAGATCGCAGCGCGCGCGCGTGCTTTGGGAGCACCATGCGGTCACCGTACGTGGTCGTGCACAGACGCGTCACGGCCTGCACGAGCTCGAAGCGCAGTGTCCACTTGGGGAACTTGGGCGCAAAGCCCCGGGCCACGAAGCCCGCGAGCGTCTTGCACAAGACGACTACCAGACGAGACAGCAGCCTAGCAGCGTCCCACGGAGTGTGGCACATGGCTCTCCAAGTCACACACAGCGCCGTGAGAGCGAGGACGCCGCTTGATCCTGCGAAGAGCTGCAGCAGGAACTTGTTCCGACGTCCGGGGGCAGACCAAAGGCGTTGCAGAACACCAAGCAGACCACGCATGTCTGCATGTTGTTGGGCTTTGGACTTGACTACGGCAGACGCGTTCACCATGCTGCTCGTTCTCTCTTCGCTGCAAGTTTCGGAGTGAGCTTCGCTTCGAGCTTGAAGCCCGGCCGGTCCTGCACCACTCAGCAGCATTCGAAAAGCGAGATCTTGGCGAAGCGTCGGCTCATCCAGGAAGCAGATGCGGGGGCAGCTGGACCGAGATGCTGTGCGCCAAGGTGACGACGTCGACGTGCACGCGGAGCACGCCGGTCAAAGCCAGCGGAGGCGTCATATATCGCTAACACGGCGAAGCCTTCAAGTTGAAGTGGCCGCGTCGACATACAAAGCAACTTTACCGAACTCTCAAGGGTGCATTTTCAACGATGGGTGCTTGCTAGCAAGACGCCAGCACCCTCAATATTCATTGCGGCTAATACATGGCGGCGGTGGCGTTGTTGAAAGCCTCACGGGAGGCCGCGACGAAATGCCTTGCCGCGAATCCAGCCATCTTCTGCACGCCCACACGGGCATAGGGAAGCACCGACGGTGGCACGATGGCAAACACGTGCGGCAAACCCGTGTGCACGTCCAGCTCCCAGTTGGTGACGCCGTCCGTGGCGGCTTTCTGGGCCAGCCGCATCGAGTGCGGGAACAAGTAGTCAAGGCTGGCGGCCTGTAGGAACACGGGAGGCAGGCCGCGCAGGTCGCAGTGCGCGGATGACGCGTCTTCCCATGTTTCCGGGTCATCGGGCGTCGGATGGTAAGCCATGCGCACTGCCCCCACAAGCTCCGGAGACAGCAAACAGTTCTCGGATGAAGCTGCAGAGTCTCCGAGCGCTTCGTCACCAGAGAGATCAATGGCGGGAGACAGCAAGATAGCAGCGAGTGGGAGTCTCGCCTTGGCGGCTTTTCGTACACGGAGTAGCGCGGACATGACGAGGCCTCCTCCGGCACTGTCGCCCGCCAGGATGATCTGTTCGGGCAAGAGCCCCTCGGTCTCCAGGAGATGTTCGTAGGCAGCAACCACGTCGTTGGGCGGCGTCGGGAAGCAGTGTTCGGGCGCCTTGCGGTAGTTGCTCAGGAATACATCCACTTGAACCTCTTCTTTGTCCTTCAGTTCGCCGCGGAGCTCTTTCTCGATGGCAGAAGCGAGTGAAGCACCGAAGGAGATGTAGAACCTCGGACTGAGGACCGTGTAGCCACCACCGTGGACGTACATCACCACGAAGCGCCGAGCGTTCCCTCGACGAGGCCTCGATGATCGCAGCCAGATGTGTTCCATGTCATTCATGTGCACGGGCTCCACGCGCCGTTCGTGTTCGCGGCACGAGAACCAACCCGAGAACGACCCCACCGCCGCGCTCTGGTCTCGTATAACTCGAGCGTACTTGGCATCAGAGAAGCGCTCTCCAAAAGCACCGGTGACCTCGCGGACCATGGCGCGCATGATCTCGAAGCGCAGCGTCCAGTCAGGGAACTTGGTTTTGCAGCCCCGAGCCACGAACCGTGCGAGCGTCACGCTAAGCGTAGCAGCTAGACGCAGTAGCAAGCGTGCGATCTCCCACGGCGTTTGGCACACACCTCGGAAGGTTTCGCGCAGCACCACACACGCGAGGGCCCCACTGGTTCCGCCGAAGGCTACCAGCAGGAGTTTTCTCCGCCGCTCGGGGCTCTTCCAGACCCACTGTAGAACCCGAGCAGCAGCGCGCGCGGTTGCATTCGGCTGAGCTTTGGTCTTGATCACCGCAGAAGCGCTCACCATGGCTGGATCTCTCGTTGTTCTCGAATTGGGAACTGAGAGATGCCCCCAGTAGGTCAGCGACGTGCTCACTTGGTGGCTGGGGAGATGGCGGCTTGCGGCACCTAGCCACCTGCCCCCGTCGGCCAGGTGATGGCGATCGAGTTCAAATCCAACCGATTCGCTGCATGCAGCAATTGCAGTAAAACATATCATTGCTGTGTTCTCCACAAACATATCACAAGGTGTTGGCAGAAAGAGGCGCTGGAGTCCAGATGGAAGTCCATCCAGAGATAACGTTAGGCCCCTGGACCGACAGTTCTGGTCGGTCAGCGCAAAATTCTGCACTATGCTGCTGTAGAATGAGTTGAACATTGTTACTCGTCCTAGAAACCAGGTGCAGGACTCGACGGTTGAACTGAAGCGTGAGGCGCGGCCACGTGCTTTGTCACGAAGGCGGCCAGTCGTCGAATCCCCACGGACGACTGCGGCATCATCAAGTGCGGGAAAGCATGAACACGTGTGGCATGTGCGCGTGCACGTCCAGCTCGACATCCACGCCGTTGGCGCTCGCTTTCTCAAAGAGCTGCAGAGATTGTTGATGAAGAATGTCGAACTGACCGGCTTGGACAAAGAGCGGTGGGAGACCGCGCAGGTCCGCCTGCAGCAGCACCACTTCCCGCCACCGCTCATCCGCGTCTTGGGACCCAGCGCCTACGCAGAAGTCGCGGATAGCGTCGAGCATGGGTTTGGCAATGAAGCAGTGCTCCGACACGACCACACTGGCCGATAGGTCGGCGAACGGACAACTGCACATGGTCGCAAGTGGCAGCTCGCGCCCCGCATCACGCAGTCTGAGCATCGTCGCAAGGGCCAGCCCTCCACCGGCACTGTCCCCCGCCAGAACAATGTCACGCGTTGCGACCTCTTCCTGCTCTGTAAGATACTTGTACATGGCCATGGCGTCATCCAGCGGCGTTGGGAAGCAGCATTCGGGAAGCTTTCGATAGTTGGCGAGCAAAATCTGGACATCCACCTCGACGTCAGCTTGAAGGAGCTGCGAGCGAACTTGGTCCAGCAGACGGTTAGCAAAATCTACGAAGAACCGCGGACTGAAGAGCGTGTAGCCGCCGCCGTGGTAGTATAAGATCGTGATCCGCCTCGAGCCTTGATCAGCCGTCGTGTTCGCGGTTGTGAAGGTTCGAGGACGCACCCACAAATGCTGCAGCCCGTTGTGCAGAAAGCAATCGACGACATTGCCGTAGCGCAGGCAAGCCACCCACCCTAGGAGGTGCCCGATGAGTTCGAAGTTGCGGCGGAAGATCAGTGCATTTGGCAACTTGATGATGTGCTCACCGCCGCGTTGACCCGCGGAGAACGAAAGGGCCTGGAACCACTCGTACCAGACCGTCCACTCCGGAAACAGCGGGCAGAAGCCGCGCTTCACGTAGCGCAGCACGGCAGCAGTGGCAGCAGCGTTTAAATGGGCCGCTAGACGACAGGTTTCACTGAACGACACGCAGAATGGGCGCAAAATCTCGTGCATACACAACAGCCCCGCCAGCAAGACCAAGATAATGCCACTCGATATGCCCAACCATCCGAAATGGGCACCGTTCACCAAGAGCGAAGTGTTCACGACGGCGATAAATATGGGCATTGCACAGGTCGCGCGGTACCCGCCCCCACCCGGCTTTTCAGCTCCGCGTAAGGCAGTCTGCTTCATCGTTTTTTGCGGCACGTGGTTGTGCTGAAAGTCCGACTGCTCGCTGCCGATGGAGAGGCTTGGGGTACTGGCAGGAATTTGGAGAATGCACACAGCCTTGGAGATCTCGTGCTGGGGAGCTCGAGAGCGAGCTAGCGCCACTCTTCTCTCGCATAGATATTCCAACGCGATAGTTCTCAATCGGCGGCCAAGCGCGCAAGTGGATACGAGCGCCTTCTCAGCCAGCGGCCCTCTACCTGGGCCCTTTGTGGGGCCAGGAAGACGGAGACGCGTGCTCTCGCCGCGAGTGAACGAGGGCACGCGCGATGCATGCCACCAGAAAACCTCTCAAGCGGAGGGGCCCACGAAGGGCTCCTCATCAAGCACACCGATCAACCCGCCTTCCTGTCGTCGCTCCAGCCGTCGTTGCCCAAGGCTCCGCGACGCGTCCAGCTCTGAGCTCGAGACGATTCGATGAGATCCAGTACCGGCTTGTTCTGTTTGTGACAGCATGCTCCTGCAGTGCTCGGCTAGAGACGCACGTGCTACCGCGGCGGTACCCCAAGACTGGGCTCTTGGACATCCAGCTACCCGGCATCAGCATCCTGAGTATGAACCCCGGACTTGATCAACGGCCCTTCGACACCTCTCTGCATAGCTCCCGCGGCGCCCTAGTTCCTCAAGCGAGCGATCTCATGAGATCCTTGACCTTCCAGGGTGGGAGCCCCAATATGGGGCCCTGGAAGAAACAAGGCGGAGGCGACGGACTGCTGCATGAGCACACACGCGGACAGCCTGCCGCACTGGAACAGATCTGGTGGACAACAACGACGGTGATCATCATCACTCTCTGGATGCAGAAAACCAAACCGTACAC
>JAADYJ010000751.1:0-15276 GCA_023338205.1 Halophytophthora polymorphica
ACGGCAGTTCCTCCGTCTTCCGGCGTCCCCTCTCCATTGGAACGTCATGCGTGAGTTTCTCCTCCCAGTTGAGGAAGGCGAGCCCGTGAGCCAATGTCTACTTGGTGCGGTGGTCTCCTGGGGGGAGAAGGACGGCATCTACTTCTGGAGTGTAAAGGTTTTGGACAAACGTGTTGTTCAGCTCGAGTGCCAGGAGCTAGCGGAATCTGTTCACAGGGCGCACACCCACGGTGTGAACGTGACGGGTAGCATTACCATTGTGGTATAGCTTAATTTCTCTGGTGAATTCATTGGCTTGCATGATCCACGCTGAGTTCATTTATTGCCTATGATTTACCCACATGCATCGCTCTATTCATCCTTCATCACTGTTGCGTCGTGCCTGTAATCGGTTGAAATGTGAGTTGCTCAATACTCGTATGTCATCCTTTGCTCGCAGTGTCATCTTTGAAGAGTGTCAAAATGCGGGATTCATCCAATTGAGGCGCTTACTCGGCTTCCAACTCATTTTACTCGAAAATAAGCCCGTCTCCTCGTAGAAGGTGTTGCGCTTGATGCGCGTGCTCTGGTTCGCCGTAGCTATGGTGTAGAATAGCGGGTACCGAAGAGCATGGTTTCCGAAGAACCACAGTTTTCACGCCGCCAAGCCGCCCACGCTCGGAAAACTCGAAGTCCTCCGGAAACCTGTTCATCCCACCACCCCATGGGAATAGTAAAGCATACCGTTGCTCTGCCTCCTCCGTTGGTACATCTACAGCGCGTGCGGTTATGACCCCTACGTCCTAAAGGATGTCGTGCAGCGCTGTTTTCAGCATTCCCATATCAAACGGGACGCCGTTGTGACTAGAGTTGCCGAGATTTTCGACGACCAGCTCCGCGACAGCACCAGGTAGTGCCGAAACTTCCATGCGCAACACGTTCCAGTTATCGATACACCTCAATGTACGGAGGTACGCCGGTTGCCACCATGCAGCTGGGTCTTCATCTTGAATTTGGAGCTCGAGCTCCCGAAGAATTGTTGGCTCGGCGAAAATCACCGTGAACAGCAACGGATGGGATTTTGGCAGCGAGGATCTCAAGAGCGATGTGTGCACAACCAGCGATGCAAGGCGCAACTGTAGAACGTGTTGGAATCCGGGTTCATGATTCAGTACCGGGAACATGCTTGCTAGCGCGCTCTGCACGGGATCCGGTGTAGGCTGCACGAAGTGAGAGGGCAATAAACCGAAAGCCGCTGAGTTCAGCGGTAGTCCAGCGACGCCACGACCGAGAAATTGGTCTCCTGCGGGTCCATATTGCAGATACCGATCACGTGTTACTCCGAGGCTCCAGACAACTCGCCGGCAGACGCTCATGATGGCCGGACTTCCAGTACTTCCGCTGCATGCAAAAGTGGAGACACCTTTGTGAACAGAGCGCGTTCCATATGTGTGCATTTCGTTCAGCTTCATGTCCATGCTCGCCATGATCGTTGCGAATTTTCGTTTTTTGAGCCTCTGGAAATATCTGGTCAGGTTTCAGCGTGGGGTTGCTGGTTGCATATACGCTAAAAGCACTAAACCAGCATGTGAACGGATTCTGCGGGTTCCCGTATATGTGCTTGGCATCTTCAGCACGCTCCCTCCCTGGTCCGGTTTTGTCTTGTACAGCAAGATTCCAACACCGTAACTAGCGGCAACAAAGTGCTGAGTGCTCACGCACTCTGATGATCTGGAACGGCACATTAAATTCCACTGCGTAATCAGAAACAAGTGCACAAATCCCCCGTCGTCGAGGTCCAGTGTCGTTCTGCATAGCGCTTTGTAATAGTCCATTGGGAGCGGTTGTTTGCCGGGTTGTGGAACGCTCTCGGTGTGCAATCCTCCCGCTTCGTTGCGCTTCATTCCAGCAAATACTTGCGTCATCCCCTCGCCAAACTCGATCGGAACCTCGAGATTTCGACTTTGGTGAAGAATAACCCGCCATGGTGGAATTTTGTTTCTTTACACATTTATTACCATGCCATGACTAGCGATTGGTAAATTATGGTGTCTGTCATTCGCGCCAAAAGCTCGCCTCAGGTGAAGTATAGGTCGCCATTTCGCACCCAAATGGATGGCTAGCCGCAGCTAATAAACCGGTTGTTTGGCTCACAGTGAGTTATAACCCGCCACAGCGATGCTGTCCTTCAGCCAAGTGCTACACGCAACTGGAAGCGACGAAGCCACCATCCGGTGGTGTATGGAGATAGGGCATCTAGAGCACCAGATGCTCTGCTCTTGCTTTGGTGCCCCAAGGATGAAGCCCTACGAGAAGGACGGTCTGTGGCGCTGCGGAAGGGCTGGGTGCCGGAAGACCAAGAGTGTACGTGCCAACTCGTTGTTTACTGGGAGCCGACTTCCCATTCATCGGGTTCTCCGTATGCTTTGCTGTTGGTGCTCGCAGCAGCCCGTGACAGTTGCTGCCGAAGCGGCCGGTGTATGAAAGCGCACAGCCGTTCCGTGGCACGAGCGATTCCGCTCCATATGCCCCAAGGCGATGGCTTCGACGGAGATGAGCGTGGGAGGGGAAGGGCACGTCGTCGAGATCGACGAGACATCGCTCAAGAAGAAGTCCAAGTACGGCAAGGGGAAATGCTACCCAGATGTGTGGCTCTTTGGTAGAGTGGACCGCACGACGGGCAAGTGGTTTGGGGTGGTCACGCACGACGATCGCACCAAGGTTACGCTCAGTCACCTTATCCGGAAGCATATCAAGCCAGGGTAAGCACATGCGTTGCTGGGATACATGTGACGTGCTGCTAACGCTCTGCCGATGCGGTTGTTTAGGTCTATCATCATGTCCGACAGCTTCGGATCATATGTCTCGTCGTGCGGAAAGCACACGCTGGAGAACAATCCTCTGCTCAAGGACATGGGCTATTGCCATCGGCACGTCAATCACACCAAAAACTACGTTGACCCGGTTACTGGTGCGCACACGAGTACTGTGGAAGGAGTGTGGGGGATTCGACTCAAGCGCTTCATCAAGGTAAGCTGTTCTGGCTATTTTTACTTGCGATTAGTCACTAACCGTCGTCTGTACAGGGAATGCGCGGGGTGAACAAGGGGACGCAGGAGTCTTACCTCCAGGAATACCTCTGGCGCTCGTGGCATCTCCCGCGCGGCCCGAAGCCAATGGATGCGTTGGAGGCTTTCGTTCGTTGTGTTATATAACCTCCACCATGGCGGGTTATTCTTCACCAGAGTCGAGGTTTCTGCTTCGGTAGACGTTCTCCATGGCACTGCGATATCCCCTGAGCGAATCCACACAAATAAAGCAGCACTTGCACACCAAGAAGTCCTCGAAATGACTGGGGGTGAAAGTGTCCGTGTTGATCTCGCCAGATGCATCGAAGAAGCGGGCGGGGTCACGGGAGTACTCACGTTCAGCTGGACCCAAGACGACCTTGATGTACTTCGCGATACCAGCCAGATGGCTGCGGTACCTGGCCTTGGTGGTGCGCGCAAGCCGCTCGTCGCCAAGCTCTGTAGGTGTCATGTGCGCGTGTCCGGCCAGGGTGTCCGAGGCATCCTTGGACACGTCGTCACTTCCTCCCATGGCCGCGTTTTGCGTGTGTGGATATTCCCCACTTGGCGCTGGGGTTATTCTCGTGGGGCCTCAAAATAAGGAAACCGACCAATCATCGCCGGTGCTCGCATACAGCCGCCTATAAACCATGGCATGACTGCCAGTACCTCCTCGGAAAGACGCGCCGCTTCGGTCTCACGCGGCAACGTGCATCTTCCACCCACGCTTCCTGTCTGCCCAGCGCCGCACGCCGCCGCAGGGGGGACGCGCGCGCTTGACCCTCTTGTCTCTTGCATCTGCCTCCGCGCCTGCATCTGCGCTATTCCTGCGCGCGGCGTCGCCTGGTATAAATACTCGGCGCGTCGCGGCGCAACAAGCCGCGGATCAGGGCCAGAGGCTGGCCGCGGCAGACAGCAATAGCTAGCTGCAGCTCTTGCGCGCGGCGCTGGGCGCTGGGCGGCGGCGGCGCCACCGGCTGCGGTCGCACGTTTCAACTTGGGCCGCCGAGCGCCCGCCCGCCGCCGTCGCCGTCACCGTCGCCATCGCTGTGCGCAGCCCCGAGGAGCGGCGCATGTCCGGGTCCGGCTCCTCGCTGTCGCCGCCGCCGCCGTCAAGCGCCGCCGTGACGGCGGCCATCACGGCGGCGTCGGCTCAACCAGCGGCCGACAGCGCTAGCGCCAATGCCAGTGCCTGCAGACCCAAGCGGCCGACGTTCTCGCGCTTCCTACGTCGCTCTCCGTATGGCGAGCGCCGATCTCGCGCCGTGGCGCCGGCCGAGACGATGTCGCCCACCGCGGAGGGCCGTGCGCGGCGTCGCCGAGGCGCGGACGACGTGCGCCTACACCACGGTAGCGTGGCGCACCTGCACCCGCTGAACCGCGCGCGGCTGGCCGTGGGCGAGTTCATGCGGCAGCTGTACGTGGAGCTCTTCTTCGTCATGATCGTGCTGGTCTACGGCGTGTTCGTGACCATCCAGTTGACCATGGACGACGCGGCACTGCACACGCACAAGCTGGCCATCGACGTGACGGACATCACCGTGGGCTCCATCCTGCTACTCGAGATCTCGCTCAAGGTCTTCGCCTACGGACTGCCCTACCTGCGGGACTTCTGGGCGCTCTTCGACGCGCTCGTCATCGTGCTCAGCTTCGTGCTGGGCGTCGTGGCGGCCATGGGCACCACGTCGACGCTGCTGGTCAAGGTCCTGCGCCTGCGCGTCATCCTGCGCGTGCTGCGCGTGCTCGTGGTCTTCGAGCGGGTCAAGCAGCGCTCCAAGTCCATGAACCTCATCCAGAGCAAAGGCGCCATCACGTCGCCCGTCGAGCACGTGCTGCGCGTGCTGGACGAGCTGCGCTTCCACCCGGCGCTGCGCTCGTCGCTCCGCAGCGGCGTCGACTTTGCCATCGACGCCATCAAGAACAACCGCCTCTACGACGCCAACGACGCGCTGCTGGGCGAGGCCGTGGACGACGACACGCAGAACTGGCTGCGAGGCGAGCTCATCCGCACGGACGACAAGCACAAGGTACTGCCCGACGTGGACGACGACGGCGGCCCGGGCAGTCCACACCACCGCAAGCGCCGGCGCTCCTCGGTCGGCAGCTCCTGCTCCGATCAGACTGGAGGACCAGGAGCGAATGAAGCGGGGACCGGGACGGGTAGCGCCGGCTCGGACGACAGTGGCGGCGGCGCGAGACCCGGTAGCGCCATTGTTTCCAAGCGAGGCAGCGGTGCGGGGTCCCCACATCACCACCACCACGACCACGCGCTGGCTCATGGGCCTCGAGGCACAACCCTGCGCGATCTGCTGCCCGCGCTGGACTCGGGCTCGGAGTTTGAGCTGCAGAACCTGCTCAAGGGCGCCGGGTCGTGGAACTTCAACGTTTTCCGCGTCGAAGCCGTGTCCGGAGGCCAGGCGCTGTGCTACGTGGGCCACCACCTGCTGCACGACGTGGCGTGCCAGGCGCTGGAGATCGAGAGCGACGTGCTCGTGGGCTTCTTGTTCGAGATCCAGCGCGGCTACATCGCGACGAACCCGTACCACAACGCCATCCACGCGGCGGACGTGCTGCAGACCGTGCATTACTTTCTCATCCAGCCGGAGCTGTCGCCGTTCCTGCGGCCGCTAGACCGCGCGCTGGCGCTGCTGGCTGCAGGCGTGCACGACTTCAAGCACGACGGTTTCAACAACAGCTTCCACATCTTCACGGCCTCGGACATTGCGCTGCGCTACAACGACCACGCCGTGCTCGAGAACTTCCATGTGGCGCAGTCCTTCCTCGTGATGAAGAACGCCGAGTTCAACGTGTTGGGCCAGCTCGCGCCCGAGGACTTCAAGTACGCGCGCGAGATGATCATCCAGATGGTGCTGGCCACGGACATGGCCAAGCACTTTGAGGACGTGGCGCTCTTCAAGACCAACATCCTCTCGGCCGCGCTGGACGAGGACGCGCTGCTGATCAAGAACGTGGGCGACAAGCGGTTACTGCTCAAGATGATCCTGCATACGTGCGACGTGAGCAACCCGGCCAAGGAGCGCGAGACGATGCTGCGCTGGACGGACCGCGTCGTCGAGGAGTTCTTCGTACAGGGCGAGATGGAGAAGCAGCTCGGGCTGGCCGTCTCGCCCTTCATGGACCGCGACACAATCGTGCTCAAGAAGATGCAGGTGGGCTTCGCCGACTTCATCGTGGCGCCGCTCTTCAGCATCTGGGCGCAGATCTGCGCCAACATCAACACGGGGGCCTACCGCTCGCTGCTCTCCAACCGCGAGTTTTGGTCCTCGCTGCCCGAGGACTTCAAGCCGCACATGATCCGGGACGTGGTGCGCGACCTGGAACACCGGCGGAAGGCCCAGCAGCGCGGCAGCGACGTGCACACGCCGGCCACCGTGCCTGAAGAGCAGTCCCCACGCACGCGTCGGAGCGTCGCGAGTTTGCTGCTCGGCACAGATGCCAGCTGACTACAGACTCGGTGCGTTTGGGCACAGTGAAGGTTGCAGGACTCGCACTACGGCACTGCGAACCTCTCGGTGTGGAAGAGGACGTCGGTCCAGGCTCGTCCACATTGGGAGACAGGCCTCGCCAGCTCAAGCATGACACGCGGGCGGCAACGGACGCTGCTCGCCAGCGTGTGCTCGCTCCACTTGTATTTATTCCGCTAACGCGTAGTACTTGTTGGCCACGGGGTCGAAGTAGCAGCGCAAGAGCGGGTCGTAGAGCAGCTCGATCGACGTGGACGACGACGACGGCGGCGACCGACGAGAGCTGCGACGCGTCGGGGTCCAGTGGTCGCCGTCTTGCTGTCTACGCGGTGAAAATGACTCGCGGGAACGGTTTGACTTGCGCAGGACCTCTCGACTGCGAGCTGGAGAGGCACGAGACGGACTGCTGATGGCCCTGGCGTGTGACGTGAGTTCTGCCGTCCAGTCCGTGGACTCGAGCAGCTTCCGGAGGCGGTGTGAGGAGTAGGAGGCCAACAGGTCAGCGCTGCGTGACCCCGTGGGGCTGCTCCCTCCTCTCGACAAGCTTCGGCTCGAGCTGCTCCGGCCTTTGGCGCCACGCGGGGGACGTATCGGCGGCGATACCGCGGGAGTTAACACCTTGGTCAGTCCTGGACTTGCTGCGTGGTTTCTTCCAAGGTCGTGATCCTGCTGGTTGCTTCGAGGGACCCGTATGGTGGTAGCAGAGCGTGCTTCGAGGCTGGAGGGTTTCTTCCGGTATGGAACAGGGGGAGGAAGGTTTTGCAGACCTTTCACCTCGAGCGACGCCCCAGTCTTGGTCCGAGGAGCTTCCCTGTTGCCGTCGTGGTCGTCTTCGCTCAGCTCGTCCACGAGATCTTCTACGAATGGAGCCAACAGCAAGTCAAGACGCGATCCTCAGCCGCTGTTAGCCATCGGAGCGTGAGAAAGAGAGAAGACCTCGCAAGCAGACGAACCGAAGTCGAAGCTGCTGTCGACTGCGTCGCTGGCGTCCGTGACTTCCAGCTCATTTAGTGCTGGAGTAGAGCTCGGGGGCTTCGTCGGAGTCCCAGGTGTCGAGTCCTCGTGACTGAGTTCCAAGTCGTGCGGGTCCTCTTCGTCGTCGACACTCAGCGCGTCCAAGTCGCTCGTCCTGCCGTTCAGAGAAGAGTCGATTAGCCGCCACCACCCCATTTCTTCCTAGTAGATAGACTCCTTCGGGCTCAAGCGGAGCCCGAGCTAAAGAACCACGAAATAGACTTACATATCCATGGAGAGCTCGTCGTCGTCCTGGCTTCCCTCGGCTTCGTCGATGGCCTCTTCGATCTCAGCGAGCTGCTCTTCCACCTCTTGGGAGGACTGGCAACTCGCATCTTCCTGGACAACGGTGGCCTCCCGCACGTTCAAGGCTGAGTCGGCGACAGCGTCGGCGTCGTCACCGCCGCGTACCTCTTGGGTCACTGAGATATTCGCTGGTTCCTGGGAACGTTGCTCGCGAGAACGCCGCAAGTCATCTCCTGCGTCTTCTCGACTGGATCCACCGACGTCTTCCACATCCAAAGCCTCACACTGCAGACCTGTGTCACTCGCACTTGCTCCACTCGATGGCGGAGACTTGTTTTGCCTGGCCGACCGCTTCGCCGCTAGCATCTCGCGGAGTTCCAGGTCGTCCTCGTCGCTGTCTTCTTGGTCACCTTCGCCTAGAAGACTATGCTCCACCGGATGGTTGACAGGTGAGCTCTTGCTCGCAGGAGCAGCAGCTTGTACTACGTCCTCCGGTGTCCTCGCAAACCTGGACTCGGCCGGCTGGTCCACATGCTGCAGCAGCGAGTCCAGGTCAAAGAGTTTCGAGACGTTCTTGTGATCGTACTGCGGTTCGCTGCTGCAAGTCGAGGCTGCTCCCGACGTCAGCGACCGAGAGAACGAGAAGATGGACGGCGAGTGGCCTTTGCACGCACTGGGTTGTCGCTTGTCAGTAGGTGATGGGGACAGCACCGCGTCGTCCATGTCCTCTAGCTCCTGTCGCCAATCCTGGCTCAACCGAGGATCACAGTCGTCGTCTGAGAGCAGCGTCGCGCCTTGGAGCTCGTCGATCCCACCCGAAAGCGGCTTGAGGTGCCACTCGCCGCTGTTGAGCGACGTGTGGCGCAGGAAGAGCTCCCGATCGCGCTCACTCGCGCGTTCGTCGTCGTGCTCTAGCATGGTTAGCTTGCGCTGGATCTCTTCGACGATCTCCCCGCGTCGGACTGCGCTTTGAGCCTTAGGGTCAACCTCGTCGTCGGTCTGGGACGTCGGCTGGACGCAGCATGAGCTGGAGACGGGTTGGGCGCGAGAACTCGTGCCGTGCACGGGGATTTCGACTACGGTGGGGTCTTGCTCGCTTTGCAGGTGGGTTTGGTCGCGTTGACTCGGCGGCAACGGCTGTTGGACGTCGTCGATCTCGTCCTGCTGTGTCTTGTTCGCCTGCAGCGTGCTCTTGTCCACTGCATCGTCGAGTCCACACTCGCTGGCAGCGATGGCAGGGTTCGAGACTTGAGTGCGCAGTTCCAGGACGTGGTCGTGGTGCACGGAGGCAGCACTGGACGCTGGACAAACAAGAGCACCGCTTGCCGACTGCTTCTGAGCGCGCCTTGTCGTTTCTGCCCTTGCTGACAGCGAAGACGGTCCACCACGTGATCCATTCGCGACACTCGTAGGCGTCGGAGTGCTCCGTAAGTGTCGTCCTGAAGCACGAGCGTCTCCACCGCGGCTTGTGTCGACTCCAGACGATAGCAGCGTCGTGTCTTGAGCCCCAGTCCCTGGCCGAGCTGTTCCTCTCGGTGCCTTGGCAGCCGAGTGAGGCTTCCCCACCGCCTTCGTGGGCGCCGTCTGTCCCCGACGAGCTGCAGACGGTCGAATGCCGCTGCGACTCGTGCCAGTGACCACCAGAGCGCCGTCGACTGCCGTGTCCTTCATTGTCGCACTGGCTATCGGCAGGGCGAAGTAGATGGTCGGAACGGGCGACGACACTGTACTCCGCACGAGATCTGCACCGCGTCGAGTGGCCGAGAAGACAAACTGGCGCGGCAAAGGCCGCTCCGTCGCGTGGAGCGTGGCCTGCGAGCCTGGCGACGGCGTGGGTGCGTCCTTCATGGTGAAGACGCGCTTGAGACGGCAGCTCCCGGCAATGCAGAGCGACTCCATGGACCGGAAGGCGCCGTCCGGGAAGTGCGACTCGGCCAGCGTCTGCAGGTCCAAGACGAGGCTGAGCCACTCGTCTCGCGGCACGACGCCGTCGTTGAGCGGCAGCTGCACGTGCAGCGCCGTCCGCGCCGTGTCGCGGAAGGCCGAGGCCAGCACAAAGCGGCGACGCACCTTGTGGAAGTCCGCGAAGCCGATCTCGAGCGAGAAGGACCTCGTGAAAGGCACGAGCAGCTGCAGCACGAGGAAGCGCTGCGCCAGGCCTAGAGACGCCGAGGCTGCGGCCGTCTTGGGCAGCTGCAGCTTGGTCTCCGAGCCGCCAGCGAGCAGGAAGGCGTTGGCCTTGATGCGCTTGTCGAAACTCTTGGAGACCTTGCCCTGCAGCCTCCAGGCGGCCGCGGGCGCCGTGCCCTGCGCACTCAGCAGCTCCACAAAGTCGCCACCTTGGAAGTAGGACGCCGCCATGGCCGCTGGCCGTCTCTCGGCCTCCGGGCTTCACTCTGCAGGCTCTCTCTCTCTCTCTTTCGCCAGCGACCACGCAGAGGAGAAACGGAAGTGTCTGTTCACCGCCACTGGCGGATGTATTTCTCTCCTCCGCGCTGTAGGCCATGGGGGCCAACGCACACGTCCACACAGAGACGCACACGTCGCAGGGAACGTACTGGTCCACTTGATCGCTTGCTTGCTTGTCGTCCAGGACGTGACTCCGTGGGAGACCTTGAGGAGAGATTCAAGCCAGCCAACGCGCGTTCTCGTCGCCACCAGCGACCGGAGCCGACACGGCAACTGCTGCGACGTCCGGCTGCTGTTCGATCTGGTTGCTGGTCTCCTGGACGTCGACTTGCTGCTGCCCCTGCTGCTGTTGCGCGGGCGGTGGCGGCTGCCGACGCTCCTGCGCCTGCCACCGGGCGACGAGGTTGTGCACGTCCTTCATGAGGATGACGCGGTTGGGCGCCTGCTCCTTGAGGAACTCGAACACGCGTCGTCGCGTGGCACCACCGCGCCAGAGCTGCTCGGCCTGGGCCAGCGCGGTGGGGTCTCGCACGCGCCGGTTCTCCACGTACTGCTGGTACACGGCCTCCGAGAGCTCGTGGTTGTGCTCCGTCACGTGCTTGGTGATCACAACGCTCCAGCGGGCTGTGGCGCCCACGTCCACGCGCTGCAACGTGGCGCACACCTTGGCGGGACACTCGGTGGCCCGCATCGTGTGGCTCACGCGCTGACCGCTGCCGCGACTGCGCCGCTTCCAGCCGTGCGTGCACAGGAACGTCTTCGAGTACCACTCAAAGTGCTCCGGCACCAAGTGCGCGCGCGAGAGCGCTTCTCCTGGCGCCGGGTGCTGCACTTGGCCACTGACAGTGTCGTCCGCGCCGTTCGAGCCAGTCTCGCTGCGAGTACCAGACCGCACCGTGAGCCCGCGACTCGCAGCCAACTGGCGGAGCCGCACGTTGCGAGAACGCACCGAGTACGTGGTCCGCACCCGGTAGAGCTGGAACGTTGCCGTTGAGTAGGCCTCCAGGTTCTGGTGGAAGGCGTCCCAGGACGCGTAGCGCCGAGCGATCCGCGGCGCACGCCACACCACCTCGTTCTTCTCCGTCTTGACGCACTCAACCTCGGGGTTCGGACCCGAAGGCGTCCACACGCCTTCCATGTCCTCCGAGTACATCAGGCCGGCGTCTTCGGCGTCGAAGCTCGCGCCACCACCGAGTCGTGCGGTGCTCGCGGGCACAATCGTCACGTAGTTCCCGCCGCCGGCGATGCGGAAGCACGTGCACTGCGATTGGGTCGCGCTGTCTCCCGCTGGTCCGCCCGTCGTCCCGGCACTAGCGCCCCCAGGAGCGTGAGGGCTCGCTGTGCTGCCTGGAGCGGTCGAGTCGGAGGCCGCCGGCCCGTGGACGCGGCACGAGAGCGACACGACGTTCGTGCCTGCCTGAGGGGCCATGCCTGCCGCCGCCATGGCGGTCGTGTTGAGCACCACAATGTTGCCCGACGAGAGTCCGGGCGTCGCCATGGCGGCCAGCGTAGCCACGGCACTTCCTGGCATCGCGACGGTTGTCGCTCCCGTGGAGAGGCCGGCGCTACTGGCGACGAGAGCTCCGGTCTGCATGGAGACCACTTGCTGCGACGCTCCTGGCTGCTGTCCATGTTGCTGCGCCAGCTGCGGCTGCGCGGGGATGGCCGTGTACGAGTTGGTGCCGTAGGGGAGCAGCACCATAGACGGCACGGCCTGCTGGGCGCCACCCATGGCAACCGAGACCGCCACGCTGGAGGCCGATCCCGGCTGGAAAGTCGGCATTTGAGCACTTGCACCAACGCCACCAACCACCGGCTGCGACTCGCCCGAGTGTGCAGGAGTGTGCGAGCGGTTCGCGGCCTCCGTATCGAACGTCGCGTGTCCAGCTGGAAGGGATGAGGCGGCCAAGCCAACAGCGGCTTGGCCGCTCGGGTCGATCAGCCCGGTGAGCGCTTCGCTGGCAGGAGCAGCAGCAGCCGGGAGGCCGCGCTGGGTCTTGGGCCGCACGATCGCCGCTTCGTTGGACGCGTCGATCGTGAGCAGCTCCGGGTCGTAGATGCGCCGGTTCTCGCAGTAGTGCTGGTAGAGCTCCCTCGACAGGTTGTGGTTGTGGTCCACCTCCTGCTTGGTCACCACGACGCGCCAGCACTCGCCCGACGGCGCCGTGTCACCGCCACTCGAGCCTTCTACGCTCGAGGCGGGCTTGCCGTACTGCACCGTGGCGCAGATCTTGACGGGGCAAGCGGTGGACCGCACCACGTGGGCCGTCCGCTTGCCCGTGCCGCGGTGCCGCTCCTTCCAGCCGTGGGTGCACGTGAGCGTCTTGGAGTACCAGCGCCAGGACTCGGGGATCATGCGCATGTCGCCCGTCGCCGCGTCCGCGTCTCCAGCGCCACCGCCTTCGCTACTCTGCCGCATCTCGGCGATCTTCTGGTTCCTCCCCTTCGCGGAGCTCGTCGTTCTCGTGCGGTAGAGCTGGTACGTGGCGTCCGAGTACGCCTTGAGACTCGCGTGGAACGCGTCCCACGACGCGAACTCCGTCTGCAGCTTGGCCACGCGCACCACAATCTCGCGCTGGCCCGACGACGCAAGCGCCGGCGTCTCGGGGACGAGATCTCCTCCTCCCTCCGTCGTGGCCACTTGTAGAGGTTCGACAGTGTTCACGCGCTCCGTATGGACCGCTGGGGTCTCCACAGCAAGCGGAGCCGATACTGGCGCCTCTGTGGCGGTCACGGAAGGCCCAGCGAGTGGAAGTCCGGGCTCGTGGCTGCTGGCCGAGCCGCTCTCCTCTGCCTGGACGCTCAGGCGGTGGTTGTGCTCCTGCACTTGGCGATTGATGGCCACGCGCCACTCGCCGTCCACGTGGCGCTCCAGTCTAGCGAGCATCATGGCCGGACAGGGCTCGCCTCCTTCTCGCCCACCGGGGTTCTCCATGAAGCGAGAGCCTTTGCTGCGAGACTTTCGCTTCCAGCCGTGGGTACAGATGAGCAGCTTCGAGTACCACTTGGCGTCTTCCGGGATCAAGCGCGTTCTGGACGAGGCCGCCGAGTAGCTCGCGTAGCTGGCCACTTCGTGCGCGCCGCTCTCTCCAGCTTTCGCGGCCGCAGTCCCCAGCAACTTGGCGTTGCGAGCGGCCACCGAGACGGTCGAGCGCGTGCGGAAGACCTGCGCTGTGTCGAACGAGTACTGCGCCACGTACGCGTGGAAGGCGTCCCAGGTCGCGTGCACCTTGACGGCCACCCGAGGCGCTCGGAAGATGCCGCCAGCCACGGCTGTAGGCGGCATCGTGCCTGCGGTCAGGACGGAGACCACGGGCAGCGACTCGGAGGCCGGTGACGCGTCCACCGCGGCGTGTGGACGGAGGTAGAAGTCGCCGTTCTTGGCCTCGGCGACGCCCACAGTCGACGCGTTCGTGGCGTCGGCGCCAGTTGCAAGACTCGCTCCGGACAGCGTCGACGGCTGCTGGGCCGCCGCGTCCTGGCCGCTGGAGGACAGGAGGTGGTACAGTCCGCTCCGCTCTTGGTTGGCCTGGAGCATGAGCGACGTGAGCTGCCCCACGTCCGCGTCGTGGGCCAGCGCAGCGAGTGACACCGCACCGCCACCTGGAGCAGCATTGGCGGTCGTATTGGCACTGGTGCTGATGCTGGTGCTAGTGCTGGAGCTGGTGCTGGAGCCGACGCTTGGGCTGGCGGTGGCCGCGTCCCCGGCCACAGCGAGCAGCTCCGGGTCGTAGATGCGGCGGTTCTCGGCGTAATACAAGTAGAGCTCCTTGGATAGTTGGTGGTTGTGCTCGCGCTCGTGCTTGGTGACGAGCACCTTCCAGCCACCCGCGCTGGCGTCGCAGCGCCGCAGCGTCACGCACATCTTGGCGGGGCAACTGGTGGACCGCACCACGCCCGAGCCGCGCTTGCCCGTGCCGCGGTGCCGGTCCTTCCACCCGTGCGTGCACTTGAGCGACTTGGAGTACCACTGCAGGTGCTCCGGGATGAGGCCGCGGTCCGGAGCCGCACGGCCCGCGCCCTCGGTCGTGGCCGGCGACTCTGCGGCCCCAGCGGCGTCTTGCGCGTGGGCTTGCGCCTCCGCGGTGGCCGGCGTGGCGGCGCTGGCGCTGGCGCTCGCCGCCGCCGCCGCCGTCTCGAGGATCTTGAGGTTGCGCCGCTTGACGGATGTGGTGGAGCGGATCACGTAGAGCTGGTACGTGGCCTGCGCGTACGCCTTGAGCGCCTCGTCAAAGGCCGCCCAGGACGCGTGCTCCGCCTGGAACGCGGGCGCGCACACGCGGAAGCCGCTGCCCAGCGGCTCGTCCTGCACTGGAGGCTGCGGCTGCGGCTGCGGCTGCGCTGGCGGCTGGAGCTGCGGCTCGGGGGCCAGCCGCTTGGCCTGCGGCTGGGCGACGCCCGCGGCGTCCGACGGCGCGCGGTCGCGCTTCGACATGAGCAGCTAACGGGCACACACGCACGCGAGGTTCGCCTCGAGGTGTCTTCTTCCCCCGGCTGAGAATGTGCCGCTTGTGGCGTGGCGTGTGGCTGTGGTGGCGGGAACATGTGTGGGCCACGCCATCTGAACGTTTAAAATGCCGTAAATAGCGCGAAGTATGCCGTAAGTAGCCAACGAGGATTTCAGATACCGTTTCTACGTTTTTATATCTGGGCCGTGGTTTTTGGCTAATCAGAGCGCGTTCTGGGAGCCAGTCCTTACAGGAGAATCCGTGGTTTTTGGCTAATCAGTGCTTGTTCTGGTTCTCCAGCCCCATATGTAAAAGACGGTGGATGCCACAGCCGCGTCCAGATCGAACCGCGCTTCGTTCTCGAAATCACATATATCTACAGACATTGAGACTGTTCATCCAGGACAAACGACTTTATGGATGGAAAACCCGTGTTTTAAAGTTCTCAAATATTCTCCCGAAAACTCCATGGCCTTCATCTTTGACGGGCCTGAAGACCAAGACAGCCCGCGACCGAGAGATCCTCACCAAGCTGAGCTCGGCCACGCGCCGCTCTACCGCTGGGAGCGACTCTCAGACGACTGCAGCTATATCTGCGCGAATGGCCATCGGTGGGGACCGCGGCCG
>JAADYJ010000752.1:0-15271 GCA_023338205.1 Halophytophthora polymorphica
AGCATCTGCCCACGCGCTGGTTCGTCGGCGCCTCCGTGATCCTGGCGGGCATGGCGTGTCTGCTGCACGGCGACGCAGCGACTTCACAGGCCGAGAGGCCGGAGCCTGCTACACAGGCGAAGAAGGATCAGTAGCAGCAGCAGTGGGCGGTCGTCGCGACGTCGGGTCCGCTCGGTCGTCATAAAGCTTCCTATATATTTGCCAGACGCGGGTCGAGAGAGCTCAGGGGTGAGTCACAGCCTCCAACATGGGTACCTCCTGCGTACTGGCGCGTGTATCTCGGGCGACGCGGGTCCTTGTCATCCTCGTCGTGCTCGCCGGCCGTGGGTCTACGCTTCGTCGTCCGGTTCGCTCGTGAGTCCGTTGCTGCCGCAGACGTTGATGGCGGCGGGCCAGTGGTTGAGCTCCGCCAGCTCCAGCCACGGGTGCGTCGGGTAGCCCGACTCGCTGAACCAGGCGCTAAAGTCTCGCAAAGCCACGCGCTTCTGCAGATCCAGCTCGGGCTTGTCTTGCGCCTCGTCCGCGTCGTCGGCTTCGTCCGCGGCGCTGGCAAAGGACTGCAACACGGCCTCGGCGCCCAGCTCCGCTGAAAAGCGCACCACCTCGGCGCTCAGCGAGCTGCTCATGCCGTAGAAGGCCATCAAGAAGCACATGAGGCTGGCCTTGAGTGTCTCCAGGCGCACCAGGGGGCTCGCATTTTCCTCGCCGTCTGGCCCAACCTCCGTCGAGCCTTCATCGTCCTTCTCGTCGGCCAACAGCGCCGCGCTGCACTCGAGTTTCTCGAGCATCGAGCCTTCGCACACTACCAGCAGCCCGCACACCGCCGCCCCAACATCGACAGGGTCGTCTGGCTCGCCATCTTCGTCCTCACCCTCGTCGGCGTCCTCGTTCTCCGAGCCTGGCTCCCGCACAAACACCTCCAGGAGCGCATGCACGAGCTCCATGGCCTCGTCGCTCAGGAAGCCCATGGCTTCGCTTCCAGCCGAGGGCGGCGTGAGCGACAGGCTGCCACACACGTGCTGCAAGGCACGCAGGAAGGCGCTGCGCTTGGCATGCGCGACGCTGCCGTTCCCGCTGGCGGTGGCCGCGGGGAGATGCAGTGCCTCGAGCAGCGCGGCCTGCAAATCCCAGGACGTGACCGTGTGCAGCCGCGTCTGGCGCAGGAAGAGCTTGAGCGTGCCAATGTCCTCGTGGAAGAACTGGAGCTCAGCCGCATCCTTGGCAACGGCAAAAACCATGATGGGGCCGTCTGAACACAGACTGATGGCGCCCAGCGACTCTCGCCCCGTGGCGCGGTCCTTGGCGTGCTCCTTAGCATGCTGCGCGAGGTCTTCAGGGGTCAACCCGTCCGGGAAGAGCGTGGACACAATGTCGCTTTGCCGCACCTGACGTCGCCGCGTCATGGGCTTCGTGTGCTCGATGGGCTGCACGGGTTCCACCGGAACGGGGGCCGTCGACATGGGGCCGAGCCGCTGAGAGCCCATGACGGGCGCCGTGCGTTTGCTGCGGTACGAGGTAGCAGGCAGCCCTCCCGCCACCGAGCCGGACGTCACCGTGAAGCCGGAAGCCGCGGCAGACAGCGCGGTGGTCTGCTCCTGGAACTCCTGCTGCTGCTGCCACTTGCCCACGTCCAGCAGCTCGACCCACGAAATGAGCTGGTAGCCGCCAGTGTTGTACCATTCGCCAAATTGTTCGAACGTCACGCGCGCACGCGAGCGCGCACTGCCATAGTTGGCGAAGCCGTTGCCGGTGGCCGTGCTACCGCCGCCGTTGGCCGATACGTCCGTCATGAGGTCGCCCATGGCTTCTTCGATGAAGTCGTCGGCCTCCACGTAGATCTTCTCCAGTCCGAGGCGGTACGTGCCGTCGCTGAGGGCCATGAGCGCCAGCAGGAAGGATCGCAAGTAGATGAAGAGCACAGAGTGCGGCAGCGCATTGAGGTCGTTCGCCGATGGCGGCGGCGGCTGACGCGCTCCAGCGCCACGCATACTCGGGGCCATGGAGCCCAGACCGCGCGTGCTCGGGAAGCCAAAGGCACCGGCGCCGCCCATGGAGAAGTGGCTGCTATTGATGCCGCCTGTCGTCGGGCCCAGCCCCAAGCCGAAGCCACCGGTCTGCGTGCCGAAGCCTCCACCAAGAAGATTGCCTCCTGCCACAGTACTGGGCGGCGGCGGTGCGAAGCTCGTGAGCGTCTTGTGCCGCTGCTGCCGCATCTTGGTGATGAAGTCGAAGGCCAGCGAGAGCTTCTGGCTCTTGGAGCCTTTACCCAAAATGCTCAGTCCGCACGCCAGCTCGAGCGCATTCACGCGGCCGCAGCGTTTGCGGTCGAACACGTTGAAGAGCCGCGAGAGCAGCTTGGAGGACGTCTGCTGCGCCTTCTCCGGCATGCCGTCCTTGGACACGAGGCTGCGTACACACTCGTAAAAGTTGGCGCGCGTGAGCACCAGGTACGCTCCTTCGTCCTCCTCCACGGCCGCGTACGAGTACGCTTGGCCTCGACGGCTCTGTGTGCCCTGCGCCGCCTTGGACATCTTGAGCGCCTCCTCGGCCGACGGCGTGGCGTAAGCCAGCAGCGCATCGTAGACCTTGCTCACGCTCAGCTCGCCCAGCTTGGTTGAGCGCAGCACGAAGAGGTAAGTCGAGATGTCGCTCTCCGTGAAATGCAGGATGTTGCCTTCCTCCAGCATGTCGAAGGCGTAGATCAGCGGTTTCTCGCGCTTGCTGGCCTCAAACGCCTCCTTTGCGGGCCACTTGGACAGGTCCAGCAGCTCCAGCCACGGGCAGTCCATGTAGCCACCTGCAGCATACCAGGAGGCAAACTCGGCCAAGCTGATAAAGTCCTTGCGCTTCACGGACGCCTCGCAGAAGAGCTTGGACACCACGGCACCTGCCGCACGCTCCGCGATCGAGTTGGTACTCCACGAACTCACGGAACCAACGTCGTTGGCTTTCGTGGCGTTGTAGCTCGAGAAGGCGAAGAGCACCACGAGAATCGACTTGAGCATCTCGAAGAGGTGGCGCCGGGAGACACAGCCGTCCCCACGCGCGGCGAAGAGCTTGAACAGCACGCTCAGCTTGGCGCTCTTGGTCGTCCCGCAGAACACGCACATGCCCGCGGCCAGCTGCAGCGTGGCCACCGAGATGGTATTCATCCCCACGCCGTTGGTGAACCTGTTGGCCTCGCTAGCGTCGTCGTCGCTGCTGCCGCCGCCGTCGTCGTTGTCTCCGGGCTCCTGCAGCACACTCTCGCTCTCGAAGAGCGTGAAGATGCGCAGCAGGTGGAAGGACAGAAACTCCTGGTCCTCGTTCGAGAGCTCGTCGCGCGGCACCAGGTCGCGCATGGCGCGCAAGTAGCCCGGCTTGGTCAGTGACCGATGGTGCGCGTACTTCTTGAGCAAGTGCACGAGGTCCGTGGACGTCATGCGGCTGAAGTTCATGCGCTCCGATATGGTGTACACGATGGCCACGTCTTTCAGCCGAATGCGCAGCGTCGTGTTGTCATAGCTCGTGAGTTTGAATTGCAGCGCCACAGACGACAGGTCCTTCGTGGGCGCGGATGACGAAGTCGGTGACGAGATAAGATGCGAAATGCCGCTCACGGCGTCCATCCCAGCCTCCAAGGCCCCGCGGTCGGCGGAGCGGAAGGCTCCCGTGTCCAGCACCGTCATGTTCGTGTCCGCGTAGCTCACTTCCGTCGACTCGCTACGCTCCCGGTGGTTGTGCGCGCTCCCGTTGGATGACACAGTGTCATTCGAAGACCCAGATCCGGTCTCGTCGGATCCCATCTGCGTGGCGTTCTCCATTGCGCGCTGCTGCCGACTCATGTAGCGAAGGATGGCGTCTGTCACGGAGCGACTCACCTCGGGCCACTTCTTCGAGTCCAGTAGCTCGATCCACGCAATGATCGTGTAGCCGTGCTGTGAGTACCAAACCGCAAACTCCTCGAAGGAGACGACGCCGCCACGAATGAAGGCACTGCCTGCGCCATCTCCCGCTGCGCTCGAGGCTTCACCAGCGAGACAAAGCGTATTGCCTTCAGGGAGCGACCCGCGGTGCTCGTAGCGACTCAGACTTCCGTGGCTGCGCCCCGAGTTCTTGTTATGCGCGGTTGCGTCCACAGACATGGGGATATCCAGACTGTGGCGCTGGCCATTTGCGTCGCGATAAGAAGGCACCATCTGCTGCGTGCTGAAGGTCTTGTTGGTGTCCTTGAAGATGCAGTCAGCGATCTCGATGGCAGTGGTATCCGCGACGCTGGCGATGGCTTCAGCCGACAACTCCGAGCCATTCCCCAAGGCGAGTAGCATCGTGAGGAAAGAGCGCAAGTACTTCCACATCTCGCGCCGCGTGAGGCAGCCGTCTCCGTCGGCGTCGAACAAGCGGTACGCAAATGCCAGCTTCTCGCTCTTGGACCCCGAGCAGAATATGGTGAATGCCGACAAGAACTCCACGAGGTCGATCTTGCCCGTTCCCCCACGGTTGAAGGCGAAGAACAGCCGGCTGAGTGTATCCGCCACCATCTTGGCGTCCTTGCCACGCCCAACGCTGCGTGGAGGAATGCGCGCGGTGCTGCCCACGCCGCCCAACGCGGCCGCCACGCTAGGAGCCACGTTCTGCGGGAGAATCTGGGCCACACAGGCGTCGAACGAGCTCTTCTCGATGCACGAGTACGATGGGTCTTCCATGAACGGCTCAAACACCTCGTAGACGCGGTGGAGTGGCACGTGGTTGAGCTTCACCACGCGCTGCAGCTCAAAGTACTGGATGAGGTCGCCGTTGTCGAAGCTCAAGGTTGTCAGGGGCAGCTCAGTAATGGCGTCGTCGTCCGCGTCAAACGGCAATTCAAACTCCAGCACGATCTCGTTCTTGAGGCAGATCGCCGGCAGCGATGTGGGGACACTACTGTTGCGCGAAGGGATTCCCGTAGAAGACGATGCGAACGACGTGGCTGAGACCGGGACTTGCTGGTTAGCTTGCTTCTTCGCCGCCGAGGCCTCGTCATCGTCATCGTCTTCGTCGTCCTCTTCATCGATGACGTCTGCAAACGTGAAGTACGGCTGCTGCTTCGGGTCCATTTGAACATCCGGCGGGTCCACGGCATCGATATCCACTTGGATGTTGTTGGCGGTGTAGTAGTTGTTGCTGGCCACCACGGGGTCCACAGGCTGCACATCCAAGCCATCTAAGTTGAAATCGGGCGAAACGAAGACCCACTTGCGCAGATCCAGCAGCTCCAGCCAACTCATGCCCTTGTACCCGCCGGCGTTGTACCATAGACCAAAGTCTTCAAACGTGTAGATCCCAAGTCGCAGGTCCGAGTTCGTTCGCGCGCGGTCGCCATCAATCTCGTCCGAGTAATCATCTGCACCGTCGCCAGCGTCCTCGCCAGAACCATCGCCATCTTTCTCTCCCCCGCCATCTCCATCGGCGTTATCCTCGTCTTCAGCTTCTTCCTCATCTCCCTCTTCGATGCCTTCGTCGTCGCTAGCTAGACCTTCCATGATGGTCTCCATGATCTCTTGCTCGCCCTGGTCCACCAGCTCCGCCATGGAGCCGTAGCGCTGAAGCACCGCCTCGCTTGGCGGTGAAAGATGCAACAAGGTGATGAGGACGGAACGCAGGAAGCGCCACAGTTGTTGGCGGTTCAAATAACCCTTGCTGTCAACGTCGAAGTAGTGGAAGGCTGACGACAGCTTGTCGCTCTTGGAGCCCCAAGCCAGCAGGCTGAAACCGGCGGCGATCTCAAACGCGTCCACCTTGGGGCACGTTTCCGGCAGGAAGGACCGGAAAATTGCCAGCATGGTTTCCAGGAAAGTATTGTCCTCCATCAGATGTGGCTTGTCCGTCATACTGAGCAGCTCGTCGACCGCCAGCAGAAACGTCTCTTCTTCCAGCAGTCCATCGCCCGTGTGCTGCACGAACGTGTCGTACATGGCCTGAGGGAACACGCGCGTGAACGCCGACTGGGTCAGGAGCGCGTATAGATCCACAGCCTGCTCCTCCCCAATGGTCAGTACACCACCGTCCACGCTGGAGAAGCGGAAGCTCAGCGCCTCCGGTCCTTCGTCGTCCCCCTCCTCCTCTTCATCGCCTTCCTCGCCATCGCCAGCAGACGCCGGCGCGTCCTCTGCTACGCCCCACTTAGTCGAGGATGTATCGGAGCGTGGCGACGCTGGCGTGAGCTTCTTGAAGGACGGCCACTTCTTCTGGTCCAGCAGTTTGGCCCACGGGACGGCCTTGCTTGCACTGCTATTGGCCTCGATCCAGGGCCAGATGTGCTCCTCAAAGTTCGCCACATCCTCCTTGGATAGCGAGTGCGCCGTGAAGAGTCGTGCAGCCGTCTCCTCGATGCACGTGGTCACGATGGAGGCCGTGGACTGTAACTGGTCCTCGGTAGCCGATTGCAGGTCGAAGACGGCGGACACGGACAACAGCAGGCAGCTCAGCGCCGTGCCCAAGACGGGCAGCGTGATGGGGTCGTCGTTGGTGGCGCCACAGCCGCACAGACTGAACTGCAGCGCCATCTCCACCTTGTGCTTGGTATCACCAGGCAGCAGGAGCAGGCAGCCTGTGGCCAGTTGATACAGGTCCGTGCGGTTCGTGGCTTCGAAGGAGCGGTAGATGCGCTCCAGCGTCTCTTCCAGCGGCTTGAAGGCCTCGCCCGTGCGGATCTCGGGCAGCTCACGCACCATCTCGACGAACTCGTCTTGTTCCAACTGTGCCGTGCCGTTGTCGCCGGCCGCGCGCTCGTCGATGGCGCGCATGAGCGTCTCGATGCTGCAGGTGCCCAGCTTGGAGGCCACCAGCGCGTTGCGCACGAGCCACACGCGCTTGGACTGCAGCGCCAGCGAGCAGCTGGGCGTCACGAAGGGCAGCTCCAGCAGCGAGTCTGCGCTGGCCGCCGTGGGTGACGACGGCAGCGACGGCACCTCCTCTGTGCTCATATTGCTCTGCGGCGGGATGTCCAGTGGCGGCGGCGGCGCGCGCGTCGGGCTCTTGGGGCTGGCGGCTTCGGACTCGTCCGCCATCTCTACTCGCGCTATCTATCCCTTGTGCCTCGGTGCTTTGCGATCCCGTCGAACTCGCGCAGTTCTTCGCCAAGCAGCGCCACGCGGCCCGTTGTTGCTCGACAGCCCCCGCTTCTCTTTGTGAGCAGCACCGTGAATCTCCTCCGTTCTCTCACGGGCTGCAAATGAGCCGCAGCAGGCAGGCGTGTGGCGATCGAGGCAGAGAGAGAGAGAGAGAGCTTCGGCCGCAGACTCGTTGAGACGACCCAGCCGCCGCCCAGCAGCCGGCTTCTCCACAGACGCGTCTATAAGACAGCAGCAGCAGATGGCCAGCCGTGCAGCCAGCAAATGCAGCAAATGCAGAGCTCGGCTTCTTGCAGCGTTAGCCTCGGGGCTTCTCGGAAGGTCGCACTCTCTACCGCGTCCGTTGGTTTTCTCCTTGTGGGGCTGGTTCAACTTGGAGGCGCCAGGAAGCGGAGGCGTCGTACTTAGCCGAAGACCTGCGCGCATTTGGAGCGCCCTGTACACTGGTTTGCCTGGCTTTACCGACTCCTGCAGCTACCAGCGCGCAGAGTGAATATCGAGAGGCAAGGAAGATACGGCCCGGGAGAGAAAGCGGACACTAAAGCCGGGGGAAACCGCGAGGGGTCGTGGGTCGAGACGTCATGATCGCATGGGGCGCAAATGCGCGACTTCTTATTATTAGCACACGGCGAAGGGAAGCATCCGGCAGGCTGCGGAGGTGATGGCTGGGCATGTGGTGCTGCATGTGGCGCTGTCCGTGTGGCTGGGCGCGTCCCCGGTGCGCGCGCAGCTGGGCGTGCCCACGGGGAACCTGTGCGCGGCGCTGGCCAACTGCAACGGCCACGGGCGCTGCGACGCGGGCACCAAGACCTGCGCCTGCTTCGAGGGCTACGGCGCCGCCACGGACGTGGCCGCCTACAAGGCCTCGGACTGCTCACAGCGAACGTGTCCCGCCGGGCCGTCCTGGGGAGACATCCCCAGCGGCGCCACCACGGCGCACGCCAGGACCGAGTGCTCCAGCGCCGGCGTGTGTGAGCGCAGTAGCGGCACCTGTATGTGCTACTATGGCTACGAGGGCAACGCCTGCCAGCGCAGCGCCTGCCCCAATGGCTGCTCCGGCCACGGCCAGTGCCTCAGCATGCGCGAGTTGGCTGCGGCCTCCATGGCCTTCCCGCTCTCAGCCGCCACCACGTACGAAGGCGACGACACGGCCACCACGTGGGACCAAGATCGCCTCTACGGCTGCCTGTGCGACTCGTCCTGGGCCGTGGGGCTGGCCGCGGGCGACTCGCAGCTCGGCGAGTGGTTCGGCGCCGACTGCTCTCGTCGGCGCTGTCCGTCCGGCGATGACCCCGTCACCTCAACGGACGAGACGGACTGCGAGGGTGTCACAGCAGAAGGCGGCGTCGGCACGGGCGCAGCAGGCAATCTCTGCCACATCGAGTGCGCCAACCGCGGGCTCTGTGACTACAGCAGCGGCACCTGCACCTGCTTCAGCGGCTTCTACGGCTCCAACTGCGCCAGCCTCTCGCCCGTCGCCTGAAGACGGGCCTGTCCTGTGTCATCTGCCCAGACCAAGGCAACCACAAGGACCAGCTCGTGCTTCGCGGTGTTATTAGGCCCCGTTAGCGCGCTCGGCAGGTTGACGAGCCGGACCCTCGAACCCCCAGCATGCTGCGAGGACAGCAGAGCACACACAAAGCCGAGTCCAAGCAGGAGAGCGCTCCACAGGGGCCATACGCCATCTTGTTCTTCGTCTGTGTGGAGGCGCTGGCGCTGCGAGAGCTCGTGGAGACGCAGACGTCTTCTGCTTACGTGCGGTCCGAGTGGCGCGTGGCCACGAACTTCTCGAAGGGCGAGTTCTGCGAGGATTTCCTGCACAAAATGACAGCACGGCAGCACCCAGAAGAGCGTCAGTGCGGTGCGTGGGGAGACAGGAAAGACAGTTTGGCTAACGTACCAGTAGGTGGCGGCGCCCATGCCCACAGCGGCCGCGGCGCTGGTGGCGGCAGCCATGCGCATGTTGTTCTTCACGATGCCCGGCACGACGCCGGCCGTGAGGCCGCCCACAGCGGCGTTCACAAAGTCGTCCTTCTGGCGCACGGCCGACGTCACGTACTCGCCCGTGGAGTAGAGCGCGCCCACGGCGGCGAACACAAGCTGCGCACGCGCAGAAATGACACCAGCAAGGCGAGGATAGTGAGCATGAGAGACAGGAAGCTCCCGTCACGAGACATATGGTGTACGGGGCCAACAAAGTTCGCTTGACGTACCGAGCGCGAGCCGAGGTGCTTCATCTGCACCGACAGCTTGGGCAGTTGCGCGCCTGCAGGAGACACACGCGCGGGTCAATTGACAGTCGAGAAAGCGCGAGTGCGTGCGTGCGTGCGTGCGTGCGTGCGTGCGTGCGTGCGTGCGTGCGTGTGTGTGTGTGTGCCGCGCAGCCGAGGCGCTCGCACGCAGGCGGGTAACGTACCAAGCTTGGGGATCGACCACACCGACTCGATGGAGCCCATGGCGGCGCCGAAAAAGGCGCCCGTGGCCTGCGCGCGCGCAGCAGACACAACCGCACGGGCAGAAGGAGACCCGTCAGCACGGCGCGGACCAGACTGGGTCGCCGCTGCAGGGCGCGAGGCGTCGTACGCACCGTCGTGAGCATGATCTTCTCCGTTCCCGTGGGGCCGTCCATTTCGCTTCTTGCTTCTTGCGGTCGAGGATGACGCAGAGCCGCAAAGCAGGGGGCGTCCAAAAGCGGTCACCACCAAAACGTCGAAAACTCGTTGTCTTGGGACAGTCCCCAATTTATTGAAACCTCCTAAACATTATCACTATTTTTCCGGAATCCACAACTATCCTTGGTGTGTTGGGGACACCGGAAAGCATACCGTTTAGGAGGTTTAGGACGGTGACCAAGCATGCACGAATTGTTGCGCAGACCGGAAAAAATACATTGTAGGAGGTTTCCTGCGTATGATATAAGGCAGGTTTCTGTCCAAATGGGAGCTGTCGATAAGAGGGTGGTGTGCAGCAAGGATTCGCCATAGGGTCGTATGGGACGATCGGGATGTATAAGGTGAGGATAAGTCGTGCACTCATAGTCATCTTTGTGCTTGGGGCAATACGATAGTGCGTGAAGCTCTGCTGATGCATCGTGATTGCTAGTTGAAAACTACTCCAACCCTCGTGAGAAGGCCACTGGCCGGCTCCAATTTCTGACATCTCTCCCTCCGGGAGGACCTCATTTAGCTTTTTGGTTCTATCAGTATTTTACAATTGTGTCCAATCAAATGGCGCTGGTTAAAAAACCCGTGAGGAGTCTTGACAGTTTAACGCAAAAAATGGACGAAACACAAGACTTGGGCACAAAAAGTGGAATCCAGCACAAACATTGAGATCCCGATGCAACGTGCTCGTTTCTTTTTGGACCAAGTTTTGAATCACACCTTACAAAAACCAAGTACACGTCCCGACCATAGCCAGGAATTCCGGAATTCCTGGCCATCGGAGTACATGTACTTGATATTTGTTATGGTATTATCTAGACAGATCTGGAGTGCCAGATACACTGTTTGTATTCCAGACACCTGTATCCGGACAGTGCCATCGCTGTAACTATACAATATCATCTTTTCCGCGAATCAAAACTCAATTTGAAACCTGGTTTTAAGCAATCAAACAGGCCCAATCGATATGCCACGTCAGCAACGGATGGATGAGGATTCCCGTAAAATGACTGGCAGCGCGCCATAATGCCAATCCACGCCAAACGGAGCTATTCACACAAACACAACACCCCACACTCAACCAGGCTACTATGACGCAACAATGGACTTGCCTTCGCACGAACTGCAGCATCACGGACACAACGGCAGTGCTCTCAGCCCTGAAGTCCTACAAAATATGCAAACGCAATTTGTTGACCTGCTCTCTCTGCGAACAAGACGACCACCGCATGCGGTACCGACTACTCATCTGCTCATCGTCAACCTGCAAGGATATCGCACCTGACGCACAGTGTCTGTGGCGAGGCAACACACTGACATGCGAGCAAGGCTTCATTATAGTGGTGCTGCGTCTCCACGGGCAAATCGCCTGACACCTGATCTCAATATGTTTGTCGAAGAGAAGACCACCGATGGTATGCAGCCCGTACGTATCCGCAGCCGCATGATCGAGAGGTTTCAGCTGACGGACGCCACAGTGCTCAAGCTGTCGGCAATCCATAACTTCAGCAAGCACTTTAGCCGCATAAAACTCTAGAACGACGACAGCTTGGACTCCATTGAAGAAGCGATGAGCACGGTGGGATTTAGTGATTTTGAGGATGAGCTCTCGCCCTTCACGTTTGGCTTCGAGCGCGGACCCGACAACGAGCCACTGGTCGGGGATGGAACCGACGAAAATACATTTCTCGTCGGGATGACGACGAAGAGGCTGCTTTGTCGCCTGTGAAGGCCGGAAAATTCGTTCGTCTTTCACATGGACGCCATCTTCAAACTGAACAAGATGTCGTATTCTGCGTTCGTCTGCGGGATTTCGGACTAACAACGATCTTTCCACCTCGTCGCAGTCTTCGTGCCATCGCAGAGGTCGAAGCCACTTTACACGCGTGCGCTCTTTTCACTTCGTGACATTTACACGCGAGCGACCGGACAAGTTCTGAAGTTGAAGTTCGTCATGGGAGATGACGAGGATGCACAGTACAACGCATTTGGAGGCGTGTTTGGTGGGTCACCTGGGTATAACTACCTGGTGTGTTTTTACCATGTCGTGACCAACGTCGTCAAGCGCACCAAGGATCTATCGGGCTTTCAGCTTGGCATCATCTTCCGTGGCATCTACGACATGCACCACGGCACAAGTGTGGACGACTATGAGGCAACAAAGATCGGCGTACTCAACTTCTGGAAGGCAGATAACAAGCTGGCGGCGTTTGCGTCGTATTTCGAAGAACAGTGGCTTGGGGAGCGCTATCAAGCGTAGCAATGTCATTGGCAGCTGGTTGGATACGCCACGACAAACAACGCTGTCGAGCAGTTCAATGGGCTCATCATGCGACAGTACACGCTGCGATTCCGGCTGAAAATGAACCAGTTGATTGCCCGTCTTCTTGGTGCGTGCAAGCACCAGTCACTATCTGAGCGTGGGTCCAGCCCAAAACCGTTGCCGCCTCACTGCTCAAGAAACGCGAAAAAGACCTTTCGGCTCGTGGTCTGCACTTCGAGCCTCTCCCACCTTGCGAATCTGTTTTCTTTCTTCTGGACTCGAATCCTGACGAATCCGTCGTCCAAGTGTGTGGCTTTTCTGAAGGGCGCGTCTGGAAGCACTCCGAGGTGCAAGGCCCCAGCGCACGGGATATTGAGGTGGCATCAACAATGGGTGTCAACAACGCGCACATTGAGTTGGAAGGTATGCCATTTCAAGGGTGGTCAGTGGACATTTCAAGGCGTGATTGGCCTTGCAAGTACTTCTACAAGTACGGTGTGTGTGTGCATGTGCTATTCACACTGCGAAAGCGCCAGCAGCATACGGGTAGGCGATTGCTGCACCGAGGTCCAACTAATAGCGCCCGTCAAGGAAGAACGACCACAGTTGGACCTGCGCTATTTTACGAGTACCTTGATTATCCCTAAAAAAGGTTGGTTTCATTAATCAAACGCTAATACTGGATTTGCGCGTGTATTATTGTTTCCATGATCCTACAGATGCTTCGATTTTGACTAGTCTTGTTCAAGCAGGTGTGTGATACCTGCAAGTGCTTCAACAAGACTCTAATGACTTTTCATGGAATTCCGCACCGATAACTTTGTTTCTCATAGGGTTTTCATCGTACTGCACTCAACGGTTTTGTTTCAAGCCGTCCTACGTAGACGGAGATGTTTCTCGAGAGAGAGAAGCCACCTATACCCTCACTAGCCCCCCTCTGGGTGAGCTCGTGTCAGTACTGGTGACTCAGTATTGAATCCTATCCTGGCTATCTTGCCCCTACTATTTCAAGGATATTTAAGCGAGCCTAAGATTTCTCTTGGATGCTATAACGTCCCGGACGGCACGCAACCGATCCGCCCAGCTCCGGCGAGGACGACATAAGCGATGTCACGAACGCCCCTCTCTTTGGAAGACGCACGGTTCCAGTTGATGCTCTCGACGAAGTTTTCTGGGTCGATAAAATCTGGGCAAAGCGCCGGATAAACAGCGAAAGCTTAGTTTTAGTAGCTTGGGTGGGGTTTCCCGGGGAGCTAACCTGGGAGTCTCGCGCTAACCTGGCCTGGCAGTTAATTGCCAGGTTTGAGCTCGAGAACACAGAGTCTGTGTGGGACTACCACAGCACGCGTGGTCGTGTTCGTCCTAGGCGTCGCTCTGAGCGACCCCAACGTCGCAGTCTTCGACTTCAAGGTAAGCTTTATTTTAATTAGTTTGTCAAAATTGGGTGTCAGTCTAATCATTGGACGTATCTTTTCAGGTCGCCGGACGCCAACCCAACCGAACTGACGAGATGTCTTGGCATAGCCATGCACAGGTCCTGCAAAATGCGATAGTTAACGTTAACATTGCTATTTCTGTGCAAGAAAAGTCTCTGCCTATACCTAGCCCTTGTATCACCTATCCCTCTCGGCTGTGGCTGTTTCCGAATTCGTGTGTTTTGCGCCTCGTTGGGGATTGATTTCCCCTCCCGTCAAAAAAATGCATGTCCATTTGGACAAGTGCAGTGTCAGCTCCAGAGATCATACGACGACAAATGAAACGCGAACGGAGTGACCGCGTCTTGGTGTTCATATTTCTTCTTCTGAATTTGTGCAGTGCATTAAGCGTAGTTTTTTTTATGATTTCTGCACCTCTAGAAAATTCCGTTTTGGCCTCGATTGCCAGTTAAGTGTATTTTATCTCGGAGTAGTATTTATTTTGTGGTGCAAAGATACGGCATCAGTCCAAAACGAGTAACCTCTCGAAGCTGGTAATCTCATCGACTCAACGGAAATAACAGAAAATAACTATTGGAGGTGGACCAATAAATACGAGTGCTAGTGTGCTAATTTCGACAGTGCTGGCAGTTCCGTCAGACAACACTGCTGGCTTGTTGAGGGGCCCTCGGGGAGCCGAGTTGTCGCGGGTCCGAGTCCGCTCAAATGCGTTAATTCTCCACTTTGTTGAAAGGGTATGTGCAGTCGTGTTGAGTAGTGAGTTTGCTTCCATGTGAGGTGTGGCTGGCAAGCAACAACTAACTTCTCTTTTTACACCCACCCGCTTGTCGATCTGCACAACAGCCTCCTCCAGCACACATTCCTCAGCGCCTCCGGTGCCGTTTCCAGTGGCCTTGGTCGACCTTTTCCCCTTCGGGTTTCTTGCAGCGGTGGAAAGCAGCAGCTCACGTGTCAGCAGCCCCCCTGTTGCCATCGTTCGCTGTAGCGAGGCTAATCTACCACATGGTGGTTATATCAGCCTTAGGAAGTAACGTCCCTCAGATATCGGTTGGTACCGGTTGGAAGTCGGTTCCTAACAGGTTGGAGCCCGGCGGGCCGTGACTGGCTGAAAGGAGTCCTATGAGGGGACGAGAAAAAAACTATCGAGAGCCCTCCCAGTGAGGGCCCGGAAATAGAAAGTGCGACTCGACAACCGCTAATACCGATTGGTACGGTGCACTGCAACAACAAGATTCGAAAAGTCTGTGAGTATGTGCGAGCTACACGCAGAAGATCGTGGCAAGCGTTGTGCATATGTTCAAAGTGGGCATATCCAAGTAAAGTTTGCTGCAAAATCCACAGCACGGTGGCCATCGAATGCTGGAGCAACGAGTTGGTCGCCCAGCTCTTGCTGTCCGCAAAGCCTGCAGACGTTCTTCTCAGTGGCGACCATCGTAGTGAACCAGACAGCCCTCGTTGGCGAGACGTTGTGGTTTAGGACCGCCAATATGCTGCTAGTGATCGGTACCGGCATAGCCTCACGTATGAGGCAGCGCGTGATGCATGGGATAGTTCTCGCCTCGATCGACTGTACTACCACTGATTTACGTTTGGTCAGTAGGCTGGGAACCAATCATCTCAGGATCCGGAAATGGCAGTCTGACATGGGCTGGTGGCGTTGCCGGGTGGTTCAAGTCTATTCGTTCAGCACAAAATGTAACAGGGTTACACGGCAGAGTTACTGATAACTCTGCGCCGCAGTATTAGGGAGATCCCAATACATGGTACCTGGAACGGTACCCAAGCAGATTTGTGTGGGACACAAATCTGGGCTAGCTC